>PITA01014734.1:0-52488 GCA_004023965.1 Spilogale gracilis
TGGGGGCTGTTTTTTAATTAGGAAATTAAAGTGGCAAATAAAATAAAAGTTCTGAAAGAATTTCATTAAGGGTCCTTCCCAACTGTGACACTCTAACTGTATGCTTCTCAGTGCACTTCATCAGTTGATTTGAAGGCATAACTAACATCAGAAAAAAATATATTCATTTAAGATTTTAGCTTTTACATCATGGATGAACGCATGCAAGAACTGAGTGGTCGTAGATGATAAGAAAGCAATGCCATCCTCTTGTGCTTTCTAGATCATCTTTAGAACTGAAATTATTGCTGCCTTGGAAAATTTAATTTACAATATTAGTTTCCCAAAACAGTTATTTTTTTCTTAGTTATGAAACTGTTGCTCTTTGCAGAAAACAGATGTTTTGAATCTAAGGTATTTTAAAGTATTAGTGTGGATGGGATGGTTGGCTGTTGCTAAAGTTGCCTCTTCATGACTAATCAGAGGAAAAGAGATAATCTCCCTTACTGAGGCAAGGATATAAATCCCCCCCCCCTTTTTTAAAGATTTTATTTATTTGACAGAGAGAAACACAGCCAGAGAGGGAACACAAGCAGGGGAGTGAGAAAGGGAGAAGCAGGCTTCCCGCCAAGCAGGGAGCCCAATGTGGGACTCCATCCCGGATCTCCGGGATCATGACCTGAGCCGAAGGCAGTCGCGTAACCAACTGAGCCACCCAGGCGCCCCTATAAATCCCTTTATATGTAGTCATTTCTGGTTCCCTGTTTATTAAATAAGTTAATAATTAGTGAAATTAGTAAATTAAATAAATAGTTAAAAATAGAATAAAGCATTTTGATAAAGTGCTAAAAAATGAGCAACATTTGCTGTCTAAATAAAAATAAAGAGTTAACAGCAAGTATCCTTGGAAATTTAAGAAGTCTGGTACATTTCTTATTCTTTTTGGAAAACAAATTTGAATAAGGTTGCAGAGAGCAGGACAAATAGACACCTTTGGCAGTGTTTCATTGTAACACTTGCTTATATGGATGAATGAAAACAAATTACTACAGATATCTGGAACAAAAACTAAATAAACTTCTCTGTTCCTCGCTTCTTGAAAAGTGTTTTAAAAAGTAGAATTTGTGGATACTTGTTTAAAAAACAGTCTTACAGGGCGCCTGGGTGGCTCAGTTGGTTGGGCGACTGCCTTGGGCTCAGGTCATGATCCCGGAGACCTGGGATCGAGTCCCACATTGGGCTCCCTGCTCGGTGGGAAGCCTGCTTCTCCCTCTCTCACTCCCCCTGCTTGTGTTCCCTCTCTCACTGTGTTTCTCTCTGTCAAATAAATAAAATCTTTAAAGAAAAAAAAAGTCTTACTAGAGAATTGTCTATTATTATATTATCAAAATTAAGTGAAATATAAGTCTTTTCCTTTTTTTGTGCATCTGCTTTCATTAACAAATACTTTCAGGGTGCCTGGGTGGCTCATCCATTAAGCATGTGCCTTAACCTCAGGTCATGCTCCCAGGGTCCTGGGATCAAAACCCTCATCAGGCTCCCTTCTCCATGGGAAGCCTGCCTCTCCCTCTTCCACTCCCCCTGCTTGTGTTCCCTCTCACACTGTCTCTCTGTCAAATAAATAAATCTTCTAAAAATAAGTAAGTAAGTAAGTAAGTAAATAAATAAATAAATGACTTTCAGGGAGGACAGCTGGGTGGTTCAGTCAGTTAAGTATCTGTCTTCAGCTCAGATCATGATCCTGGAATCCTGGGATCGAGCCCCATGTAGGGCTCCCTGCTCAGTGGAGAGTCTCTTTCTCCCTCGCCCTCTGTCTTTCTTCCCTGCTCTTTTCTCCCTCTCTCAAATGAATAAAATCTTTCTTTTTTTTTTTAATATATAAAATCTTTTTAAAAAACATTAAAAAGTAAATTCTTTCAGGGAAATTTTCTTGCTACTTGAAAGGGAAAAATAACATACAAGAGATACATAAACTCGGAACTACACATACATATATATTTTTAAGATTTATTTATTTATTTATTTATTTATTTGACATACACAGAGAGAGATCACAAGTAGGCAGAGAGGCAGGCAGAGAGAGAGGAGGAAGTAGGCTCCCTGCTGAGCAGAGAGCCCAATGTGGGCCTCAATCCCAGGACCCTGAGATCATGACCTGAGCCGAAGGCATAGGCTTAACCCACTGAGCTACCCAGGTGCCCACATACATATATATTTTTATTTGTAGAATAAAACTCTTTAATCTGGAAAGACCTTAACACATTTCACCTAATCATTTTTAGAGATAAGAGAACATGGCAGTTTATATGACTTATAAGAATTAATGTTGGCAGAGCAGAACTAATATAACTATGTTAAAGTAAGTCATTATGAGCAATACCTATTTAGAGCCATAAAATTACTTGATTATACATGACAATAAAGTTTAAAAATCGATAGCCTTTCTATGAGTATAGCAACAGGACAGTTAGAGAAATAACATCAGAGGACAAAAGTGACATCACCTCAGATTGTACAGATATTAAAAGAATAATAAGGGAAAGTTATGACCAAAGATGTTAAAAAAATTGAAATTGAAATTAAAATTCAATGTTGAAATTGAAATGGACACTTAAAGGACAAAAACTACCAAAGTTTATTCAAGAACGAGTAGACAACCTGAATTGCCCTATATCTATGAAGATGAATGAATGTATATTTTTAAATTCCACAAAGAAAACCCCAAGCCCATATTGGTTCGCTAGAGAATTCTAAAAATTTATGGGAGAGATAATAGCAATTCTATATCAAACACCTGAAGAAAATTGAAAAGAAGCAAATACTTCCCAAATAATCCTGTGTGGTCAACATTAATATCAAAATCAGACAACAACATTAAAGAAAATAAAACTATAGAGTAATATAACTCATGAAGATAGGGGCAAAAAAAATTTTTTTTTTTGAGGGAGAAAGAGAGCATGAGAGTGAGGAAAGTGGCAGAAGGAAAGAGAGGGAGAGAATCTTTAGCAGGCTCCACTCTCATACAGAGCCCAAGGAGTTCAGTCTTAGGACCCTGAGATCAGACCAAATTTATGATTTGGTCATAATCATATGATTATGATTATGAGCCAAAATTAAGAGTCTGATTAACTGACTGAGCCACCCAGGCATTCTTAACACATTATTAAGAGAATGACAGGAGAAATCACAAACTGGGAGGAAGTATTTGTAAATGATATAACTGATAAAAGAATATATAAAATATTTTCAGAATATATAAAAAATTCTCAAAACTTAACAAACCCCCAAAATGGGCAGAAGATTTGACGAGCTAGCTTTCCAAAGAAGATATACCGATTTCTGATTTCTAATAACTTGAAATTATTAGACTTCAGGGAAAGAACAAAAATCTCAATATCATTAGTCATCAGAAATATGTAAGATTAAAGCCATAGATATTATTTTATATCTATTAGAATATATATGTATACACACACACACACACACACACACACACACACACACATACTGCTAGTGGGGATATTAAATCGTCCAGGTTCATGTTTTAGAAACTGTTTTAAAAGTTTCTTGAAAAGTTAAATATATACTTATCATACTTGGTTATAAGTACTTAACCAAAATAAATTAAAACCTATATCCATACAAAACCCTGTGTGTAGATCTTCATCTTAGCTTTATTTGCAGTAGGCAAAACCTGGAAACAAACCAAATGTCCATCAATAGATGAATGGATAAACAAAGTGTAGTATGTTCATATAATGAAATATACACAGCAATAAAAAGGGGTAAACTTTTGCTACATAGAGCAATGTGGATTAATTTCAAAATAGTTATGCTGAATAAAGGAAGTCAGACAAAAAAAAAAAAAATGCTATATGTGGGGCACCTGGGTGACTCAGTCATTAAGCATCTGCCTTCGGCTCAGGTCATGTTCCCAGAGTCCAAGGATCAAGTCCCACATCAGGCTCCCTGCTCAGTGGGAAGCCTGCTTCTCCCTTTCTCACTCCGCCTGCTTATGTTCCCTCTCTAGCTGTATTTCTCTCTGTCAAATAAATAAAGGAAATCTTAAAGAACAAAAAATGCTGTATGATTCTAATCTAAAATTCCAAAATATGCAAACTAAACTATAGTAATGAAGCAGATTAGTGGTTGCTTGGGGATGAGAAGTTCAGGAAGAGATTACAGAGATTACAAAGTGTATGAGAAACTTTTGGGAGGGTGATGGATAAGTTATCTTGATTGTGATAATAGTTTCACAAATGTATTCAAATGTCAGAACATCAAATTGTACTCTTTCAATATGTGCAGTTATTATGTGTCCTATTATGCTTTAAGAAAGGTACTTTTAAAATATTTCATGTTTTCTAAAAATTATTTTTAAATTTAGAACTTAGCCTTTTTTCTTAATTTGAAACTCAGGTAGGTTTTTGTTGTTATTGGTGGTTTTTAAATGCTTTTATTTTTTAAAGATTTTATTTATTTATTTGACAGAAAGAAATATAGTGAGAGAGGGAACACAAGCAGGGCGAGTGAGAGGGAGCAGCAGGCTTCCCGCAGAGCAGGGAACCCAATGATGGGCTCGATCCTGGGACTATGCGATCATGACCTGAGCCCAAGGCAGACGCTTAACGACTGAGCCATCCAGGCACCCAACACTTATTTATTTATGTATGTATTTTGTTAAGATTTTATTTATTTGAGAGAGAGCAAGAGCATAAGCAGGGGGAGGGGCAGAAGGAGAGGTCAGAGGGAGAACCAGACTCCGTGCTAAGCAGGGAGCCCAATGTGGGGCCTGATTCCAGGACCCCAAGATCACAACCCAAGCCAAAGGCAGATGCTCAACTAACTGAGTCAACCAGGTACCCCAAAACTCTGTGTTTTTAAAAGAAAATATTTTCCAGGGGCACCTCGGTGACTCAGTCGTTAAGTGTTTACTTTCGGCTCAGGTCATGACTCCGGAATCCTGAGATAGAGCCCTGCATCAAGATCCCTGCTCAGCGGGAAGCCTGCTTCTCCCTTTCTCACTCCCCCTGCTTGTGCTCCCCCTCCAGCTGTGTTTCTCTCTGTCAAATAAATAAAATCTTCAAAAAAAAAAAAAAAAGTTTTCCAGTCAAATGCTAATCTTCGCTGCCTTGCTTTAGTTTTCTCTTTATTGTTCAAATAGTAGACATAGATTTCCCACCTTTAAAATTAATATCGTCATCGGGGTGCCTGGGTGGCTCAGCTGTTAAGCAGCTGCCTTCAGCTCAGGTCATGATCCCCGAATCCTGGGATGGAGCCCTGCCTTTGCTCAGTGGGAAGCCTGCTTCTCCCTCTCCCACTCCTACTGCTTGTGTTGCCTTTCTCCCTCTCTCTTTCTCTTTGTCAAATGATATTACATCAAATTCCTATAATAGAATCATCTAATAGGTATATATATATAAACAGTATATAAAGTTTAATATTTCAAAGTGATTAGAAATATGGGGGGATTCAAGACACTGGAAATTTAAAAAACAGGCAGTGTTACAGCTATATTTTATTCTCTCAGAAGTCCTATATTGAAATCTTAACTCTTGATACCTCATGGTATGACTGTATTTGGAGGTAGGGTCTTTAAAGAGCTAATGAGTTAAAGTAAGGTTATTTGAGTAGGCTCTAATCCAATATGACTGATGTTTTAATAATAAGACATTAGGACAGACACACACAGAGCAAAGACTATGTGAGGACACAAGGAGAAGATGGCCACTGACAGCCAGAGAGAGAAGCCTTAACAGAAACCAGGCCTACTGGCACCATGCTCTTAGATTTCTAGATTCCAGAATTGTGAGGAAACTCTATTGTTGAAGTTACTCTGGCTGTGATATTTTTAGTGGTAACCTTAGCAAAATAGCACAGGCAGGATAAAAAAGAAAAAATTAAAACATCTAGAAAGTAAATATATAAGTACTAAGCTTATAACCTCATAGGAGATCTTTACAAGCAGTTTACACAGATTCTCTTTTCTTTTTATGGAGAAAATTAGTCAGCTGTACAATAGAACTGAGGAGTTCACTCGGATATTAAAAATATAAGAGAGGTAAGGTTCATGGAAGATTGAATGAGAAGGTCCAACATACCTCCATATAAGTTTCAGAAAAGAAAACTAGAGAGAATGAGAAAGAGAACAATAAATGAAAATATAATAGTAGAGAATTTTTCAGAATTGATCAAATACATAGATTTTCATATTCTAGAAGTTTAAGTCACGGTCAAAAGAAATAAAGATATATCCATACCTAGATTCATGGGCTTGGACATACAGAACACAATAGATAAAGAGAAGATTTTTAAAGCCATCAGAAAAGGAAACATGGATTGGTTGCAATGAAAAAACAATTAGGCTAATTGCAGACTAACAGCAACAATAGAAGTAGAATTTGGTAAAATATTATCTTAAAACTTCCATGAGAATATGTTGTAATTATTTTAAAAATAATAAAAGAAGAAAAATTATTGAAAAATAACCTAGAACAACACTGTCTAATGGAAATATAATGTTCATCATAGATATAATTTAAAATTGTCTAGGACCCATGTTTAAGAAGGTTTAGAAAGAAATAGATGAAGTTAATTTTAATGTATTGTATTTAATCTAATATATTAAAATATCCTAATATGTAGTGAATATAAAAAAGTACTAATAAGATATGCATTTAGGGGCGCCTGGGTGGCTCAGTTGGTTAGGCCACTGCCTTCGGCTCAGGTCATGATCCTGGAGACCCGGGATCGAGCCCCACATCGGGCTGCCTGCTCGGCAGGAGGCCTGCTTCTCCCTCTCTCACTCCCCCTGCTTGTGTTCCCTCTCTGGCTGTGTTTCTCTCTGTCAAATAAATAAAATCTTAAAAAAAAAAAAAGATATGCATTTATTTATACTAATTTAAAATCTATTTTATATTCACAGCCTATCTCAATTCACTCTAAATTTCATCAAGAATGTTTAGGTCTTGGGGCACCGGGGTGGCTCAGTCGCTAAGCGTCTTCCTTCAGCTCAGGTCATGATCCCAGAGATCCTGGATCGAGCCCCGCATTTGGCTCCCTGCCTGGGGAAGCCTGCTTCTCCCTCTCACTCCCTCTGCTTGTGTTCCCTCGCTAGCTGTGTTTCTGTCTGTCAAAAAAATAAATAAAATCTTTAAAAAAGTAAAAAATGAAAAAAGGATATTTAGGTCTTATAAAATGTATTGATGAAAAAGTATATTTGCATACGCAGGTTGTTCCTAGCATATTTTAAACAGTTTCCCAATAAGTGATTAAATACTCATTTTTAAATTTATTTATTTTTTTAAGTAGGCTCCACGGCCAGCGTGGAGTCCACTGCAGGGCTTGAACTCATGACCAATCAAGAGTCACTTAGCCAACTGAGCCACCTTCATTTTTAAATTTAAAATATATATGAAATTCAGTTCTCAGTTATATTAGTCACAATTCCAGTTCTTAAAAGCCATATGTGGCTAATGACTACTATACCAGAATGTGCAGATAGAATTTAATATCCTCTTAAACTGTCCAAAAAAAAAAAAAAAAAGGCATTTTAATGACAAAGTGAATATTTACCATCAATAAATCACCGAGGAAACTTACAAAAGATGTATTTCTGGATGAAGGAAATTTAACGCAGAGAAGGAAGAAGAAGGCTTAAAAAAGGAATGATAAACAGAATAATTAGTTAACTTGATGGTAAATCTAAATAAGCATTGTCTGTATTAGAACGTCAACAAAGGTGTTAAATTTAAAGTTATAGGTAATAGGTAAATAATGGGAATTAAAACAGTTTAAGGATCTGACTTATGGGAATGATAGGTTTAGACTTTAGAGTTTGCAGAGTCAAATATCCTCAACATTTGTAAGGATAATCAGAAAACAAAAAGAAATGTGCAACTGCTAATCTGGTAGAACCAATGGAGAATGAATAACCGAACTCATCCATGAGAAGAGAGGCAAAGCACTGAACTTTAAACTGATTTGTTTGTTTGTTTTATATGACTTTATAGTAAACATAGAAAGTTTTTATGGATTAAAAGCTTTTGAGTAAATCTTTGTACAATCTATGCAGTTTTTAAAAGACCAAATCCTAACTAGCCTCTTTATATTATATTCCTCATTATCTACAATCACAATTTTCTTGATTAACAGGGTGTATCAGTTGTCTTTCACAAGCTACATCTTGCCCCGTCTTTATAAAGCCACAATGAACAGGTCCTTCAAGCTAAATGTCTTTGAGCCAGACAACATTACCCCATTTTTCTCCCTGGAAACAAACCATAAAACATGAAATTAATATCTAGCATTCTTAAAATGAATAATGTCGTTGCTTAACAAGTGTATGAAGCACTTGTAGTAAACCACACCTCCCCTATAAATACACAATCAATACAGTGTTTTGATTTGAAATTTTTTTGGTTCAAGATGTGACAGAACATTTTACAAATTTAAAGAGTCATACATTAAAAAAAAATTATTTGGCAGGGAGAGAGCATGTGACAGAGCACAAACAGAGGGAGAGGGAGAAACAGGCTTCTTGCTGGAAGCCCAACATGGGGCTCAATCCCAGGACCCTGGGATCATGACCTCAGCCAGAGGGAGACATTCGACTGACTGAGCCACCCAGGCACCCCAAGAGTCATATGTTTAAACAGGAAAGTTTCTACAGGTCATGCTTTCTAGCCTCATCCTAGGCTGATAAAAAGTATTTTACTCACAATATATATTGTTTGAATTTCATAGTTAAGGATTTTTTAAAATATATTGATGTATAATGTATATGGTAAAGAGTGTTATTTTTTTTTAATGGCTGGAAGTTTATACTTCTTTATCCCTTCACCTACTTAATAAAGAGCATTATTGTTAATTGTACAGCCTGATGAATTTTATGAAAGTACACACATATAACTACCACCCAGATCAAGATACAGAACCTTTCCAATACCTGGGAAGTCTCCCCCATGCTTCTTCCTTTCAATTCTCCTTCCTCCCTCTCCCTTTCCTCTCTCTTTCCCCTCTCTCCTCCTCCGCTTACCCCATTCCTCCTCCTCCTTCTTTGATTGTAGTTGAGATACAATGTTGTATAATTTCAGGTATACAACATAGTGATTCAACTATATGTGTTATGCTATGCTCAGCCCAATTGTAGCTACCTTCTGTTGCCATACAATGCTCTTACAATATTATTAATTTGGGAGGAGGAAGAAGGAGAGCATGTGAATGGGGGGGAGGGGGAGAGAGAGACTCTCAAGCAGGCTCCACACCCAGCATAGAGCCCAACATGGGGCTCCATCTCACAACCCTAATATCATGACCTGAGCCAAAGCCAAGAGTTTCACATTTAACTGACTGAGCCTTGCAGGTGCTGCTACAATATTATTAACTGCATTACCTATACTTTGCCTTTTATTGCCACAACTTATTCATTCCATAACTGGAAGGCTGTGTCTATCATTTCCCATCACTCATTTTGCCTACCCTCCACCCCCTCCCCTCTGGCAGCCATTGGTTTGTTCTCTGTATTTATAGATCTGATTCTGCTTTTTGATTATTTATTTTCTTGTTTTTTAGATTCCACATATGAGTAAAATCTTATGGTATCTGTCTTTCTCTTTCTGACTTACTTAGCATAATACCCTCTACGTCCATTCATGTCATCACAAATCGCAAGATATCATCCTTTCTTTTGACTTGTAATATTCCTATGTGTGGTCTTGTGTGTGTGTGTGTGTGTGTGTGTGTGTGTGTGTGTACCACATCTTCCTTATCCATTCCTCTATCAATGGACACTTAGGTTACTTCCATATCTTGGTTATTATAAATAATACCGCAATAAACATAGAGACGCATATATCTTTTTTGAATTAGTATTTGTGTTTTCTTTGGGTAAATACCCAGTAGTGATATTACTGGATCATATAGTATTTTTATTTTTAATTTTTTGAGGAACCACTATACTGTTTTTCACAGTGGCTGCACCAATATACATTCCCAACAATAATGCACAGCTTTCCCTTTACTCCACATCCTCACCACCACTTGTTATTTCTTTTCTTTTTTATTTTAGCCATTCTAACAGGTATAAGATGATATCTGGTTGATTAATGATGCTGAGCATCTTTTCATGTGTCTGTTGGCCATTTGTATGTCTTTGGTAAAATATCTTTTGAGACCCTTTATTATTTTTTATTCATTTTTTATTTTTAAAAATTTTATTTATTTACTTGTCAGAGGGAAACCACCAAGATGAGTGGCAGGTAGATGGAGAAGCAGGCTTCCCGGTGAGCGGGGAGCCAGACATGGAACTCTATCCCAAAACCTTGGGATCATGTGCAAAACCTTTCACTGTGCAAAAATTTTTTATTTTTGTTTTTTAAAAAAGAGTTCTTTCTTCATTTGAGAGAGTCAGAGAGAGAGAGAGAGAGAGAGAGAGAGAGAGAGAATGAGAGGGGGAAGGGTCAAAGGGAGGAGCAAGAAGCCCAAGCCTGGGGCTTGATCCCAGGATCATGACCTGAGCCAAAGATAGACATTTACCTGACTGAGCCACACAGGCACCCCAAAAGCTTTTTATATTGATGTAGTCTCAGTATTTTTGTTTTATGTTTCCCCTGCCTGAGGAGACATACCTAGAAAAACATCGCTACAGCTTATGTTGAAGAAATTATTCCCTGTGTTCTCTTCTATGATTTTTATGGTTCCAGATCTCACACATAGGTCTTTAACCCATTTTGAGTTTATTTTTGTGTATGGTGTGAGAAGGTGGTCCATCTTCCTTCTGTACGTAACTGTCCGGTTTTCCCAACACCATTTGTTGAAGACATTGTCTTTCCCCCATTGTTATGTTCTGGTCTCCTTTATTTATTAATTGGCCACATACTTTTTTTATTTCTTTGCCTAGTTAATTCTTGACTACTAAGAGTAATCGTTATTATAACCTATTACATAGATAAATTTTGCCTGATTTTAAACATCATGTAAATAGAATCAGACAATGTAAACTCTTGTGTCTGACTTCTTTGACTCAACATTCCGAGATTTATCTGTAACTATATATAACACTAGATAACTAAGTTTTGAAAGGAACTGTTTTATGTTTTCTCTATTTCTTTTCTCAAGTATGGAAATTAAAAGGGAGCTCTATGCCTCATATCATTTAGTAGCCTGTTAAGATTTTTACCTTTTGGGTGATTATATCAGTCATGCTTAACATTTTTACAAGAAATGTGTCCTAATATTTCTTTTTGGACAGTGGAATCGTTTATCATTCAAAGAAGCCTCCTTCTCTCATTTCTCTTTAGAAGGAAAACTTCTTGAAAATGTAAATAGGGTGGGGATATCTGAAGAGCAGCAGAGAATAGCATTAGTAATCACAAAAATATTTTCATAAATAGCTTCAGATCATGGTTATGTGAAATCATGTTGTCATTATTAAAGTCCGTTTTTCTCTGGCAAACTATTTCCTTTTTCTAGATATTGAAAATATAAACTAATCTTCATTGATCTTTTCATCCATTTTTTTGAAAAATGAAATAATTGCCTGTCACTTAAGATTTTTGGTTTTTCAGTCATTGTATAAATTCCAGGTCCTTGAAAGTAAGGAGAAGTTGCTGAGTTCATTCTTGAAAATTTATAATCCTTTTCCCCCAGTTTTACTCAGATAGCTGGAGTGGAAGAAGATTTCTTTTAGGAATTTGAAACTGTTGGAGGGAGAAAAAATAAAACCTGCTGGTTTATAAATGGCCTTTAGTTTAAAATTTATTTCTGTTGCTCATTACCTGAGTTATAGTTTAATTAATCTGACAAAATGTAATTCAGCCAGTATATGATCTACAGAGGCCATCAGGAAGGTGCTGGGTAGCAGTAGAAATGCCAGTGTTAGGGGTGCCTGGGTGGCTCAATTGTTGAGCTTCTGCCTTCGGCTCAGGTCATGATCCCAGAGTCCTGGGTTTGATCCCCGCATCGGGTTCCTTGCTCCGCAGGAAGCCTGCTTGTCCCTCTCCTACCCCCCTACCCCCCCGCTTATGTTCCCTCTTTCACTGTCTCTCTGTCAAATAAATAAATAAAGTCTTAAAAGAAAAAAATTCCAGTGCTTTAAGAAACTTGGCACTGGGTTCCAAAATATAACCAAGTTTTAAAATAGACTTTACCATTCAAGATGGCCATTTTCACAACTACTTGAATAGGATGGTTAAGTAAGATATGATTGGCATATTTTAAGCAAGAAACAACTTTCAAGCAAATTTGTCCTTTAGAAGTCTGCAGCGTAAAAGATTACATGTATAGGAAATAGTTTTGCTCTTGACATTTGGACCCTCCTTCAGGAAATAAAATTTGTTGTTAGTCCCAGTGTTTTATACATAAGGACACATGAATATATCAGACAAGATAAGAGATCAGAGGTCCTCACTGCAGGTCTTGAAGAGACAATACAGATATTCCCTGGATTTATAGAAAGGCAAAGAAGAAGCAAAATGCCTAGGAAGTTCATTTGTAATTTGCTTTACTTTGGGGACAAGAAAGAAAAAACCAAATAAAGATAATTTGATTAGAGGAATAAGGCAATTTATTTCTAAATGCGCAGTGGGGGGGGAGGGCGCCTGGGTGGCTCAGTTGGTTAAGCGACTGCCTTCGGCTCACGTCATGATCCCAGAGACCCAGGATCGAGTCCCACATCGGGCTCCCTACTCAGCGGGAAGCCTGCTTCTCCCTCTCTCACTCTCCCTGCTTGTGTTCCCTCTCTAGCTGTTTTTCTCTCTGTCAAATAAATAAAATCTTTTTGAAAAAAAAAAAAAGCACAGTGGGATCTTCAGTTTGGTGCCATTTATTCAGCTCCTTCCTTATGAATAGACTCTCCATCTCATGATGTTCTTACTATCCGTTAATTGACATAGAGATGGAACAAGTCCATGGTCAAGAAGCAACTTAATTGAGCTGTAATACCATTTTATTGACCCCCTTAAGGAAAATAGTTCTTATATTTATTTCAGCTCAACATGTATGGATATCTGAATCCCCAGGAAGGTTTTAGAAAATACTGTGTAGAATCCTGTGCCCTGCTTCCAGAATTCACACCAAAATTCTTAGACTTAGGAGACTAGGAGACAAGAGGCTTGTGTTCTTTCTTATTTACCCGCTAACTAAGGCAAATCCTTTGTAAATTTAAAGTTTGTTTCAATATTCCGATTAACAAACCTGATGCTTCCTTTGAATCATACTTGGAATAACTGAAAATAATAAAAATTGTAGAATAAAATAAAGATAAATCTCTCAGTGAATAATTTAAAGTTCCTGGTGTTGAAAGAAAACTTTGTTTTCCTTCGTAATGAAGTTCCAAAATAACCTTTTTTTGTGACCGGCAAAATGTAAATTTTCTCATAGGGCAGGGCAGACACATTTAAAAGACTGTGAACCTTTGGTAAGGATTTGGAATTGTAGACAAACCATTTTTTTTTAAATATTGCAATTACATTATTGTAATAGAATTACACCTGATCTTTAAGAAATTCATAGTTAATATCCTTAAAACACTTCCATTCTGGAAGAAATGTGTGAAAACAGAGTTACAAAAGCATTTTGTTCAGTATGTTGGCATATAATTCTTGGGTGTGCAGTTCTTATTGATGAGTGCAAAGAAAGAGGAGGAACTTAATATATGAAAAGAATAAAGTAGGCAGCTTCCTCAGAATATGAAGAATGAAAGAAGACGGGACAGGAACTGCTGCTGTTTCTTTCATGCTGTTTTGATCGGGTGGCCAGGAAAGTTTGCTGAAGTAGAGAGCAAATTCATAGGGACCTGCTTTCTTCTGTATTCATATTATCTAACCACATAAGCCCTGTTGCTTTTAATAATCATAGCCAATTTAGTTTTACTAATATAGATTACCTATATACTACTTTTGTTACTTCAGATCTCATTGGTGTTTTGTTAACGAGGGGCACGGTTTGGAATTACCTCAAGAAACTTTCAAGTACATAACAAAACAAAACTACTAGATGCCTAATTGAGCAGATGCTATATCAAGATTTAAGTGGTTGTGATTTGGATAAGTGGCTTTCATGTGTTCAGTGTTCAAAGGCAAAAAAGAAAAAGAATGTGCGTACTAGTGTGAGTAAATGTCATGAAGAAAAAAATGCCTTTTCGCTCCTATTGTAGTGAAGAAAAGCTCATAAAATACAATTTAGAGGGCATGGCTGCATAATTTCATTTTATCAGCATGCTATCACTTTTATTACAAATAAAAAGTTCTAAAACTATATACTGATACCATAGTTGATATGTGTATATTCCAAATAAACATCTTTATCTAATAATTTGTGTCATACCTAAAGGTGATCACTAGGTACAGTAAAACACCAGTACTCATATGAGTAGTTATTAAGTACAAACTGGATTGATTATGAAATTGTGAACTAGTTTTTCTAAATTTGGTATTGATGCTAACTAGGAATACAATGTAATAAATAGAACACTTATAGAAGGTACATTCAAGGAAATAAAGGAAAAATAATATTTTATGATACTTAATACCTAAAATCATCTGTATTTCTAACATGACTTCTAGGTATGAGATGCCAAAAAAAATCCTAAAAATCTAATTTGACCTATTCTTCTGAAATTTATAGTACCTGTTACCTATGGTATGCTCCTTATCTTGCATTGGGCCGGGGGACTAAGTAGGGGATTGAGGATGAACTTAAATATAGTGAGTTTTCTTAGATACACTGTTTATATGTGGTATCTTCAGAGAAAAGACATTAAATAGTAATAGCTACCACTGTTGTCTATGTGCTGGCAAATGAGCATAACAACTACTACTTTTATGTTGTACTTACTGTGTACCGGGAACAGTTCCAAGGACTTTTTCCATAAATCGTCACAATAACCTACCTATTCAGATGGGGAAGTTGAGGCAAAGAGAGACTAAGTGACTTATTTAAGATAATAGTATAAGCTATAAAAGTCAAACCTAGGATATTAACCCAGAGATTCTGGCTTCAGTCTGAACTCCTAACCATTATGCTATACTTCCTGTCTCTCTCTCTCTCTCTCTCTCTCTCTCTCTCTCTCTCTCTCTCTCTTTTAATTTTTAAAGTCTTATTTATTTGAGAGAAAGAGAAACAGATGTCTTAATTCCAATTATTGACACATTTTTTTTAAATGGGATTGCTATTTTATTCTGATTCATGTCAGAGAAACTGAAGTTTTAAAAAAGTAGTAACAGTTTATGAGGAACTAACAAATTTTTAATTGGGAATTGATCTGTAGCATAGCCTGTAATTTCCAGTGAATTTTAAATAATTTATCACAAAATTTTACTAATCAAGTAAATGTGCAAACATTCTGAACCAATTATTTTTTCATGCATTGTTATACCAGATGATTTATTTAGCATGTATATGTTTCTATATACATATGAGCTTAATTTTTGAGAATTGTGTATTATAGAGTGACTTCATCGAGTTTTTGGAGTTTGGAACAGTGGCCTTGCATAGATTTTTTTTTTTCACTGCATAGATTTTTAACAAGCATTCTAATAGAACACACGGAATAGGAGGACTACAGTTTCTGTATATGTACTTAAATAGGCAAAGAGATTTTTTCAGGCCAAAATGATGTCATTGTTCTAAGTCTTTAGATGATTTTTTGATACTTTTGTTTAGTTCTCTTATCATCATGTTTGTTATCAGTTATGACCATTGCCCTAATCTGTAGGCTGTAATTGGAAGGCCAAAAAATGAAATGAAGGAGACAATAGAAAGTTAACTCCCTCTTATGCTGAGGCACCTGGGTGGCTCAGTCGGTTAGGCATTCAACTCCTGGTTTTGGTCCAGGTCATGATCTCAGGGTTGTGAGATTGAGTTCCGTGTCGGGGTCCATGCCCAGCTTGGAGTCTGCTGAGAGTCTCTCTCTCCCTCTCTCTGTACCTCCCCCTCTGCCCTTCCCATCACTCGCACTCCCTCACAGATGCACTCCCTCTCAAATAAGTTAAATCTTTAAAAAAAGTTTTGTGTTTTTTTTTTTTTTTTTTTTTTTTTAAAGATTTTATTTATTTGACAGAGAGAAACACAGCGAGAGAGGGAACACAAGCAGGGGGAGCGAGAGAGGGAGAAGCAGGCTTCCCGCCGAGCAGGGAGCCCGATGTGGGACCCGATCCCGGGTCTCCGGGACCATGACCCGAGCCGAAGGCAGCGGCCCAACCAACTGAGCCACCCAGGCGCCCCTAAAAAAAGTTTTAATAAAAGCATGCATATTGGACTTAGTTTAAGGGAACATCAGAAAGAAGCTCTGAGTAAGATGTTTCTTTGTGTATCAGATTTGTGCTTATTTCTAACTTTGCCTCTAGCCACTTGAAATTCTGTTTAAGCAACTTTTTCTGTGGAATGTTGGTAAAAGTCTATAAATAGAACCATTTGACTACTGGAATCATTTCACGTCTGATTTACTGTTTCATAATAATAGCATTCTTCAGGATAATCACATAAGTAAAACTTTATAGGACACCAAATTACAAGCTTCTGGAATTCCATTTTTAAGTATTCTTTTGTTAGCATTCTGTGAAGGATTTTGAATGCATTTGCTTTAAATTCTTTCTTTGTGGTTAGACAAGGACAGTGAATTACACTGACTGAGCCACCACTCTAAATTTCCTCACTTGTAGGTTTGCATAACCCTTCACAACTATTGAAAAATATATTTTGTGGTTTGTCTGTTCTCTAAAGAATCTAATACTTAAATGTCATATGTGTGTGTTTTGGGTATTTGACAGCAGTGTAGTTGTTGTTGCAGCTGCTTTAGCTTTATTACCAGACATTTAGACATCACATTTGAAAACAATGAAAATATCTGTCATTTCTTTATGTGTGTATGTTTTCTAACAAGTGAACATAGACCCACCTTGGTAATTCTTTTTCTCACTGCTCTGTACCATTTCTCTGCCCAAAGTTCTTGCTGTTCCTTGTATAAACGAAATAATTTCCTGACCACATGTCTTTGCTTTGGCTGTTTCTTTTCTTTGGAATCTCCCTCTTAACCATGGTGAAATCTTACGCGTATTAAAGGGCCACGTATAAAAAAGAAATTAATTCCTTCTTCATTGCAGTTGAAGTAATTATGCTCCTCTAACCCCCCCCTTTTTAAATATTTTATATATTTCTTTGACAGAGAGATCACAAGTAGGCAGAGAGGCAGGCAGGGAGAGAGGAGGAAGCAGGCTCCCCACTGAGCAGAGAGCCCGATGCAGGTCTCGATCCCAGGACCCTGAGACCATGACCTGAGCCGAAGGCAGAGGCTTTAACCCATTGAACCACCCAGGCACCCTCTAAACTCCCTTTTGTGTTCTTTTTTCTGTCTTAGATACCTTATGCTTTGTATCTTGTATTTATTTATAAATACATTTTACTCCCCAGTAGTACTGTGGACTCTTGGAGCAAATGACTTGTCATGTTGGGAAGGTTATGTTTAAATATGAATTTATAATAATGGTATACCTTAGATATTCAGTAAAAACAAATAAACACAAACCTGTTGCATAAAGTACAATTTGAAAGATAGAAGTCTTGCCAGAGAAATAGTAGTTTTTCTGACTTTGTTTCTGCTGGTGAATAAATCTCTTAATATTGTAGTGCTAAGCAATTATGGATTGCTTTCAGTAGTCTCTGTTCTGTGCTACCCTATCAAGGATGGGGTAGGGTTAGTCAGTGGCCTCCAATGAGGAGAAGAGTAGCCAGCTCGTTTCTGGTCTAAGTGGACACTAACACCCAATATGGCAAGACAGGACATAGCTGTCTGAATGGTATTTATGCCTCTCCATTAGCTGTGATTTCCAATTATTTGTAAATTCAAGTGGTAACAAGTATACAAAAAGTCATAATTCTATCCCCAAATATGACTGATAGGAATTAGAGATGAGAGTTAAAACCTCAGCCTTCTCTCTTAGATTTAGGGTTAGATACTGGGGAACTGTGTAGAAAAGCTAATAAAAAGAATCACTTAAATAGTGGGGTGGAGATGGGCAGTGATGAGTGAAAGAAGTGTGAGAGGGAGATTATAGCACCACATTTACACAGATGCGCAAGAGAAGAACGACCTGGGGGGAAAAGCTGACAAGAAGCAGTTAGTCTTAATGTTGGAGTACCCCCAGGGTGTGGTCCTTCTCTTGATTTCTTTTCTATTTGAACTCACTTTTGGTGAGCTCATCCGGGCTCAAGACTTTAAATACTATGGGGCGCCTGGGTGGCTCAGTTGGTTAAGCGACTGCCTTCGGCTCAGGTCATAATCCCGGAGACCCAGGATCGAGTCCCATATTGGGTTTCCTGCTCGGCGGGAAGCCTGCTTCTCCCTCTCTCATTCCCCCTGCTTGTGTTCCCTCTCTGGCTGTGTTTCTCTCTGTCAAATAAATAAAATCTTTTTAAAAATAAATAAAAAATAAAAATAAATACTATCTATTAGGCCAGTGACCCCTCCAAAATGTATCTCTAGTTCAGAACTTTCTCCCAAATTCCAAATCCAACTGCCTACTGATACCCCCATTTGAATATCTAATAGTTATCTTAAACTTAGTAGGACCTAAAGTAAAGTTCTGATTCCTACAAACACCTCCCAACCCCTACTTCAGCAACCTCTCTCAAACTCTGTTGTAGACACTCCATTCTTCCTGTTACTAAAACTCCAAAATCTTGGAGTCATCCTGATTCTTGTTTCAATCCAGTTTTTCAGGAAATTCTGTTGTCAGTACGTCTAAAATACATTTGGGTTCGGGGCGCCTGGGTGGCTCAGTTGGTTAAGCAACTGCCTTCAGCTCAGGTCATGATCCTGGAGACCCGGGATCGAGCCCCACATCAGGCTTTCTGCTCTGCAAGGAAGCCTGCTTCTCCCTCTCTCAGTCCCTCTGCTTGTGTTCCCTCTCTGGCTATGTTTCTCTCTGTCAAATAAATAAAATCTTTAAAAAAATAAAATAAAATAAAATACATTCATGTTCCTACGGGTTCTCACCATTCCTAATACCATTATGTGGTTCCAGGCCATCATCATCTCATACCTGATATTAGTGGGTGGCCTTCCTTATTGGTCTCCTAATCTTTATTCCCTTTTATTGCTAATTTGAAAGGAATTGATTGTGGACTGTTTTGTGATATCTGTGACATGAGAAATGTCAATATTTCGAATAGCATCATTAGGTAAGGAAAATATTCAAATCAAATGCCCTATTTGAGTTCTCTTTAGCTGGATGGGGAATTATGCATGAAATACCCAAGAAGAAGCTTTTAACAGAAAATGTGTAAAGGGACTATGAAAGCCAATATACCTAGGCTTTACCAGCTCTGGTGATTCATTAAAACATATATATTTTTTTAAAGATATTATTTATTTATTTGACAGAGAGAGAGAGATCACAAATAGACAGAGAGGCAGGCAGAGAAAGAGGGGGAAGCAGGCTTCCTGCTGAGCAGAGAGCCTGATGCAGGACTTGATCCCAGGACCTTGAGATCATGACCTGAGCTGAAAGCAGAGGCTTAACCCTCTGAGCCACCCAGGTGCCCCTAAAACATATTTTATCATAAGAATTGTGGGCCATGTTTTGAGGTGCCTGATGTGTGATTGGGTGCAGACTATAAGAGACTCTAAAGCCCTCTAGTCTGTAACTCAGCTTCAGCATAACATAAGATGTGCTGGTTGCTGAAAGGATACATTCAAACTCATTTTTCTTCCTTGACACAGTTACTGAAGACATGTTTCAAATTCATAAAAAATGCAAGAGAGCACATAATTCTTTTTTTAATCTTCAAAAAAGGAATGAATTTTAATAGTTTACTTTTCATTAGCGTAAGTCAAATTCTGGTTAAAAAGTCAGAAAGGATGAATAATTCTGTTCTAATAAAAGTTGTTTTCAGGAAAGTGTAGACACTGCAATATGTTTAACAAATTGTACCATAGACTTTGGTCAGTTTCTTATGATTTGACTTAGAGAGGTGTCAGTACAGCCTGTTCAGGTTGAATAATAGTGCCATCGGCAGTCACACGTTCTTTTTGTTGTTGTTGTTGTTGTTTAATTTTTATTTTTTCCAATACCCAGCCACCCTATTCCTCCCCCCACCCCCCAGCAACCCTCAGTTTGTTTCCTGAGATTAAGAGTCTTCTATGTTTGTCTCCCTCCCCAGTCCCATCTTGTTTCATTTTTTTCCCACCCTGCTTCTCAAATTCCTCGTATCAGAGAGAGCATGTGATAACTGTCTTTCTCTGACTGACTTATTTCACTCAGCGTAATACTCTCCAGTTCTATCCACATGGTTGCAAATGGCAAGATTTCATTCTTTTTTGATGGCTACATAGTATTCCTGTGTGTGTGTGTGTGTGTGTGTGTGTGTGTGTGTGTGTGTGTGTGTACAACATCTTTATCAACTCATCTGTTGATGGACATCTAGGTTCTTTCCATAGTTTGGCTATTGTAGACATTGCTGCCGTAAACATTCAGGTGCACGTGCCCCTTCAGATCAGTACATTTGTATCTTTAGGGTAAATACCAAGTAGCCAGTCACAGGCCTTTTGTGACTCTACCATAGCAGTTTCTTGAGTCCATAATCCAGTTCACAGAGTATTTACCTTAAAATGTATATTAACTTCCTTTTGCAATGGGAGGACAAAATAAAATTTCCTCTAATAGTATTTTGTTGAGCCTGATGTCTACCTTTACTTTTGTGAACAGGCCTGCTGAAATCCAAAGAATATTTGTGTGTGTGTGTGTGTGTGTGTGTGTGTGTGTGTGTGTTGTGTTTTGTATTGTTACTCTTAAACATGTGCTGTTAGGCACCCATACAGGCAAACATTAAAACAAAAGATGTTAGAGACCCCAATGATCACATTTTGTTAGTACAGAATCTGCCTGAAATTCTAGTGAAATAATGAGCAAATGCAAACAAGACAAAAATCCACATTCAGACAAATATACATTTTGATGCAAAACAAGAGACATTCTCTATAGTTGAAAGCCCACTAATTCCAAATCTGATGAACTAACAAAGAAATTATTTTCAGTGTTTCAGAACACTATATTCTAAATCAGGAAATATTAACATAGGGTTCATAAATGGGCTATAAGGAGATCCACAAATCTTTTTTGTATACAGAGTTTTTATATTATCTATATCTTCAAAAAAGAGACCATACTTTCCACCAAATCCTCAAAAGAACCCTTGATTCCCCCCTGCCCCACATTTAAGAACCACTTGATCCATATGCACATCTCTATCACTGTGGTCAAGTTTTTGAATCAAATATAATTCTGATGACTGACTATGAAAATTTTCTATTTCTGCTCTCCAAGGTTTACCATCTAAATTTTAAAAGGTTAAGCCAAATCAAGGTAATGTTGCTAGTAATGTCAGCAATAGAGTGAAATAGCCCAAGCAGAGAAAGTCAATTATCATATGGTTTCACTTACTTGTGGTACATAAAGAGTAACATGGAGAACATTAGGAGAGGAAAAGGAAAAGTGAACTGGGATAAACCGGAGAGGGAGATGAAGCATAAGAGACTGTGGACTCTGAGAAACAATCTGAGGGTTTTGGAAGGAAGAGGAGTGAAGGGATGGGTGAGCCTGGTGGTGGGTAGTAAGGAGGGCACATATTGTATGGAGCACTGGGTGTAGTGCATAAACAATGAATCTTGGAACACTGAAAAAATAAAATAAAATATTTAAAAAATAATGCTAGCAATCGTAGATACATGAAACCCATTCTCTTGGTAGCATGTTGCTTTGATGTATGTAATTACATATTAACATAAATATGAATAAGTTGGGATAGTCATTTAAGTGATCTATACTGTGATTACAATTTTAAGCACTTTTTCCCCTTTTTTATTCCTTGGTGTTACAAACCAGTAAGCATAGCTGATCCTGCTGCCCTTGGTTTCATCATTTCTCCATGGTCTCTGCTGTTGCTGCCATCTGGTAGTGTGTCATTTACAGATGAAAATATTTCCAATCAGGATCTTCGTGCATTCACCGCACCAGAGGTTCTTCAAAATCAGTCACTGACTTCTCTTTCAGATGTTGAAAAGGTAATTCTTAAATGTTTGTTGCTTGATTTTATTTTTTATTTTAGTGGGCCTAGGAAAAGTAAAATGCACTGGGCTACCCCACCTCAACCCGCTGAAAAAAGAGCCATTGAAATTTAAATGATCACGTGTTCAAGAAGTTCACATTGATTTTGTGAAAGAATCCAAAGTCATTTTATGAAAACTTACAGATCTAAGAAAAAAGGTTTTAAAATGTGAGCCATTATTAATTCATGTTTTAAAATACTTATTAAATGCCCGTGTATAAAGCACAGTACTTGTGAGAAAGATGCAAAAATAACTAGAAAATTGATCCTGATCAGAATACCTGGGTGGCTCAGTTAAGCATCTAACTCTTTTTTTTTTTTTTTTTAAGATTTTATTTTTTTCATTTGACAGAGAGATCACAAGTAGGCAGAGAGGCAGGCAGAAAGGGCAGAGGAAACTGGCTCCCCACTGAGCAGAGAGCCTGATGCGGGCCTTGATTCCAGGACCCTGGGATCACGACCTGAGCTGAAGGCAGAGGCTTTAACCCACTGAGCCACCCAGGCGCCCAAGCATCCAGCTCTTGATCTCAGCTCGGGTCTCAGTATTCGGGTCATGAGTTCAGGCTCTATACTGGACTCTGTGCTGGTTGTAGAGCATACTTTAAACAAACAAACAAACAAAATTGATCCTGATCAACGTGTATAAAACAATCTGTAATATATAGATTGACATTAATGCTATATATAGGGATAAAGTATATTAGGATGTTGGAAGAGGAGCAGTTAATTTTTAGCTCAGAAAGATAATTACAGAAAAGGGAGCATTTGGGGTGCCTGGCTCAATTAAGCTAGAGCATTAGCTACCTGGAAGGCTGTGGATAAAAAGAAGGAGTCTATTTCATCAGAATAAAGAAGACTTTGAATGCCAGACCTTGAGACTTTCTTCTGAGGCATATTTTTTTTTTTTAAAGATTTTATTTATTTGACAGAGAGAAACACAGCCAGAGAGGGAACACAAGCAGGGGGAGTGAGAGAGGGAAAAGCAGGCTTCCCGCCGGGCAGGGAGCCCCATGCGAGACTCGATCCCAGGCCTCCGGGATCATGACCTGAGCCGAAGGCAGTTGCTTAACCAACTGAGCCACCCAGGCGCCCCCTGAGGCATATTTTTAAGAGAGTGATGTAACGTGACTTGTGATTTTAGAGGGTCTGTTGGACAAAAGTGGATAACTAGGTAAAATGAAAGATTGTATAGGAATTGTATTATAAAGAGATCTATACAGTATACAGAATCTATACTGCACACATAAATAACAGAATATAAAGGAACTGTATAGAAATCTAACAGGAGTTTTAATAATCTGGGGGAGAGAACTAAAAATGATGTAATGCCTTGGGAATATAAAGGCATGGATGAAGGGGATACAATGGAAGTGAAGCTGACAAAGTTTGACAGTTCATTTGATGGAACAATTAAGTAAAATTTATGATAGAAATATCCAGTCTGAGGATGGCAATACCATTGACATCAGATCTAATTTCATTTCAAGGCTATGAAAAAAAATATATATGTATGTGTGTATATAGTTAGTGTGCAGCTGGCTGTGATAATTTAGATATGGAACTTTAGAGAATTCAGCATTGGGTATGAATGTCATTTCCCATACATTATGCCACATAAGTGTAAAAATTAACCTAATAATTTCCCAATAGTAACATTATTAAATGAAAATGTATGTGCATTGTATTTTAAAGAATTGTTTATTTGAGAAAGAGCAGGAGTTGGAGGAGGAGCAAAGGGAGAGAATCTTCAAATAGATACCCTGCTGAGGGTAGAGCCCATCACAAGGCTTAATCTCAGGACTCCGAGGCCAAGGCAGACACTTAACCAACTGAGATACGCTGGGGCCCTAGGATCTCTAAATCTTTTTTTTTTTTTTTAAGATTTTATTTATTTATTTATTTGATAGAGAGAAACACAGCTAGAGAGGGAACACAAGCAGGGGGAGTGAGAGAGGGAGAAGCAGGCTTCCCGCCGAGCAGGGAGCCCGATGTGGGGCTGGATCCCGGGTCTCCAGGATCATGACCTGAGCCGAAAGCAGTCGCTTAACCTACTGAGCCACCCAGGCGCCCCAGGATCTCTAAATCTTAATTGAGCTTCAGGGCATTTGCAAACTACGTTCTGCATGTCTGAGCACTTTTGAGGAACAGTGTCCATAACTTTATCAGTCTCTCAGATGGATCTGATGACCTCAGAAAAATGAAATACTGCAATAAAGCCATACTTGTCTTAGTTTTAAAATTTCCTCTTGAATTATAGTAGGGTTTTTTCTAATTATGAAAAGTTTTGCACAGATGTTTATGAATTCTTGAAAGAATTTAAAATCCACAATGAAAGAAAAAAGTGCTTAGTAGAAATTTCAGGTGCACAAGTGCTTTTCATTTACTAAAGGCTTTCCCATTTTGCCCTGTGATGTCAAGATACCCAAACTAGTAAACTGTCCTGTATTTAGGTACAACTGTTTGGGAAAGTGATGTTTGGGAAAGTGATTTGAAAGCTCCCTATTACTAGGCTGAGTGTTTAGAAGCCAGCGATGGGATGGGATGGGTGTGGGATTGTTGCCATTACTGTGTTAGAGTTGATATCTTATTGAATCTAACTGGAATTTCTAGTTTACCTCATGCTTCAAAAGCTCCAGTGTAATTCTAAGTATAAAGAAAATCAGAGGCAATTTTCTTGATCCCATTCCTGTTTGCAATGTAAATATAAAGCAAAGGTCAGAAGAATAGTCATGTTCTAGTATTTTTTTTGGTGGTGGGGGACAAAAGAAAATATATTTGACAACTAATAGCCAATAAATTTATGGAAACTAATTTGATATTGTTGGTATGGAAATTAATATTAAAAATTACTATTCTAGTATTTTGATTTTAATGGGGAAGAGGTGAACTGAAAAAGGATGGTAACTGCATTTCATGACTTCTGTGAGTTAAGGACTATGTCATTGACCTAGTATTCAATACGTGCTTACTATTATTTTTTAAAATGAGACTCAATATCTAGCACAGTATTGTGAATAATAATGGGTGCTTAGTAAGATCTTGATGCATAAAAATGTTCTCTTTATTCAATCAAACTGGTTTTGTAAACTGTATAGGTACTGTTTTTCAAAAAAATTTACCTTACTACCAGCTCTATAAATTGGGACTTTCATTTATTTGCCTTAAAATTTTACTTTTCAAGATAACAGGCCTATTTTAAACTACATAGGTTTATACAGGTCACACTAAGCTTTTTTATCCTCTGGCTTTTCTGTTTTACTTGGTAATTGTTCACTTCCTGCTTGCATAGCACACGATGTGCTTAATTGGGCAATTCTTTTGAAGTCCATTTGATGGGATTGGAACCTGAATCAAATTCTTGTTGTGATTTGTCTTCAAGAATATTGATATGCTCCAGGGATTTGTACTATATTCCTGATAAGCTAAAGGAGTCTTGGTTTTTAAGTGTTCATTGCCACTGACTTGCAGTCTAAGTGTCAGGAATTATGGCCGCTATTATCTCTGTGCTTCTTGAATATCAAGGGTCATCTTTATAAGAATAATACTGGAAATTCATTTCTCCAACCCTAGAATAAGCCTCAGCTGAATTTGTCAAAAAAATACCTGGGGCACCTGGTTGGCTCAGTCAGTGGAGCATGTGACTCTTGATCTCACACTTGTAAGTTTGAGCTCCACATTGAGTGTAGAGGTTACTTAAAAATAGAATCTTAAAAAAAAAAATAGACCAAATTCCTTACGCATATTATACTTACTCTATATTAAATCTTTTTTTTTTTAAGATTTTACTTATTTTTGACAGAGAGATCACAAGTAGGCAGAGAGGCAAGCAGAGAAAGAAGGGGAAGCAGATAGCCCGATGCAGGCCTCAATCCCAGGACCCTGAGATCATAACCTGAGCCGAAGGCAGAGGCCTATATTAAGTGCCCTATATTAAATCTTATTAATGCATCCTTTCTCCCCTCCTTCCCATTTGTCTATTCACTCATCCATAAATTTGACAAGTATACTTGTTATATCATGGGCACTATGCAAATCACTAAGAAAGAAGCTCCAGGACTGTCTAGTACCAGAGTCCAATATGTAGTGACATTATGAAATTGAACATTTTAAATGCTGGGGTTGTGGAGATAATCTATATCATACCCGCTAGGATGGCTACTAGCAAAAGAACAGAAAATAGCAAGTGTTATCAAGGATGCAGAGACAATGGAATCTTTGTCCACTATTTTTAGGAATTTAAAATGGTGTGACCATTATGGAAAACGGTGTGGACATCTCTGTGTGATTACTGTGTAATCTCACTTCTGGATATATATCCAAAAGAATTCAAAGCAAGATCTTGAAGAGATATTTGCATACCCATATTCATTGCAACATTATTCTTAATACCCCAGAAGAAGCTTCTTAAATGTCCACTGATGGATGAATGGATAAAGAAAATGTGGCATATACACCCAGTGGAATATTATGCAGCCTTTTAAAAGAAGGAAGTCCTGTCACATGCTACAACATGGTGACCCTTTGGACATTATGCTAAGCAAATAAGCCAATCACACAAAGACAAATACTGGCTGATTATACTCCTATGACATATCTAAAGTAGTCAGACCATAGAAACAGAAAGCAGAAACATGATTACCTAGGGCTGGTGAGAGAGGGAAGGAGGAATTTATGTTTAGTGGATACAGAGTTTCAGTTTTGCAAGATGAAGAAGTTCTGGAGGTCTGGTATACAATAGTGTGAATATACTTTGTCCAGTCTGTTCTTTAAACTACAGTCAGTAGTTTTTTTTGAAACTCCATAGCTGATCTTGTCCTTTTGCTGCTTAAAAATTACTTAGATTCTCCGTTTCCCTTGAATAAACTCTAGACTCCTTGCCCTGGCCTTTGAGGGTGTATGCACCAGCCTTCCCTATGAGCACTCTATCTTGAGCTCTATGCTTCAGCCATTCTGAACGTCAATGTCTTAGATGTGTTAAGTGCTTTTTTTCTTCTTAGCCTTTGCACATTCCCTTCCTTCAGGTTCCAATACTCTTTCATGCCATTTCAGCTCTTGCCTCATCCCCTCATTGCCTGACTAACTTTTCCTGTAGGTCTAAAGCTTTCTTTCACACTAATTGTACTCTCTGTATCTGTCTTGTACGTCACATTATCTAGTCTTGTTTACTCTAGCTGCAGGTTCGAGATGGAAGGGACCCTGCCTGTCCTACTCATTGTTATTTCCCTTCGGCTCTATACTGGTGGTTCTCAAAGTGTTGTCCTCAACCAGCAGTATCAGCATCATATGGGAACTTGTTAGAAAAGCAAGTTCTCAGACCCCACACCAGATCTACTAAATCAGAGACCCTAAAATAGAACTCTGTGTCTATGTTTTACCAGATGATTCTGATCTGTGTTGAAGCTGGAGAACTGTTGGTCTATGCCATATCTGCCACTTAGTGGCTCTGAAAATTTGCTGAATGAGTAGAAACAGTTCAGGACTTTTTTCACCCAAAGCTATTTATGCTTGTTGCTATTAAATGCATAACCACACAATGTCAAGGGGTTGTACTAAAAGGAACTATGTAGCACACATAAAGCAGTTCTTATTTCTTCGCAGGGACCACTGAGTGGGAGGTATCTGCATACAGATGGCAGTATCTTACCCAGTGTCTTATGGTCAGGTAGCTAAGTCTTCAAAGACTTAACATCTCCTTTTTAGAGAATGGATGAGGTGGAAAGTATTCTGTGAGCCTTCTCAGAGATGACTATTTTCATTATTATCCCCTTTTATTTTTCAACAAATACTTATGAAGGGTGGGTTCTGAGTAAAATTTCTGGCTTTGTCACTTGAAATATGTGTGACCCCACACAACTTCGTTAACTTTTTATGCCTCAGGTGACTTATTTGTAACAGGATAATGATAGTACTTGCCTCATAGGGTGATTAGAAAGTTAAACAATACCTGTAAAGTACTTAGAACAATATCCGGCACAGAGTAAACACCCACTAAATATTTCCAATATATGTCAAGTGCTGTTCTAGGTCCTGGGATAGGGTGGTAATTGGGACAAATTCCTTCCAATTATGGAGTTTACATTCCAACCCATTATAACTATAAAGACAAATGAGTTACATGAACTTACTCAAGTGCCCTCCTACCCATTTCACATTGTATCTTTATCTCTGACTCCTCCTTCTATACATATCTACTTAATTGCCTGAGTTTCTTTTTTATATTTTTATTTTTTTAATTAATTTTTATTTTTTCCATAACCTAGCCACCTTCTCCCTTCCCCCACCCCAACTGCCTGCATCTAAGTCCACTTTCCAAGTCTAGCTGTTCTAGTCCTTTCCAACTCCAAAGGCCTGAGAACCAGAACTGATGTTTCAGTTCAAGTCCAAAGACAAAAAAAAAGTCAATGTCTTACTTCAAATGCAGTCACACAGCAAGATATTTTTTGTTCCTCACGAATGGGTAAACCATTTTGTTCTATTCAAGCCTTCAAATGATTGGATGAGGTCCACTCACACTAGAGAGAGCAATCTGCTTTACTCAATCTACTTAATTAAGTGTTAATTTCATTCAAAAACTCTCACAAAAATTCCCAGATAATATTTGACCAACTATCTAGGCATCCTGTGGTCCAGTCAATTGACATACAGAACTAATCATTACACTATATACATAGATGTTCAGCAAGTTTATAACTTTATAACCTAGTTTTAATAATTGTGCTACTAATTTTATATAGTCATGTATAAAAATTATTAAAATATAGTAACTCATATAGCATACTGAGCAGTAAATATAATAAAGAATCTTAAGCACTCAGAATCACAAATCAATATTAACGTGTTAAGAGAAATATATTTGAATATATAATTAGTTCTTTATGCTAAAGCCAGAAAAAGTGTTTTTCATATATGAGACTCTTTGAAAGGTGTTTACATATAAGGTTCTTTGAAAAGAAATCTGAACAGAAATATACAAATAGCCTGCACTATGGTATGTACATTTCATTAAGTTTAGCAGGCATACAAGTTCTGTGTTAGTTGCTAAGAGATATTGTAAGATATATAAGAAAAAAGACTTCTTCAAGAAATACAAACATGACACATTTTAACCTCTATTATAGGCAATATTTGTTAACTGTCTCATTAGAGATAAGAGTGAAATATAACTGTACATGAAAGAGAATGCTTTATCGTGTTTGGGAAAATTTATATTATATGCATCTCTAGATCATCAATAATGTGTAGGAACTTTGTTGACAGATGAAGAAAGAAAGAACTGCTCAAGAAAAATTGAAAAACAGAAGGATTTTTTAATTGAGGGCAATGAAATCTTTGAAAAGAGTAAGAACTTTTCTAATCTGAGATTTGGAATAATTTTGGAGACAAAATTGGAATAGGTTAAAGTCCATGAGATTGTAAAAGGCTACCCAGTTTTATTTGTGCATACCTCACCTGTTTCTAAAGAGGATTTGAGACAGTTTAGAGAGTTAAAAAATAAAGGTGAGAAAATAAGAGCAAAGTGAAAATAAAAGGCAAGAAAACTAGATGGTGCTGGAATAAGACTGGTGCAAAAAAAAAAATGCACGTAGTAAGATTATGCAGTATTGATAAAGACGGGCTAAGAGTTAAGCTCTGAATTTCTTAGGAGGAAAAATGGGAAATGATTACTTACAAGATTTGTTGTCACTTGCATCTCACTTCCTGTTTCACAGGAAAGAAGTAGAAACAGTCAGGAAAAACTTGCCCCAGGATCCCACTACCAGATTATTCACATAAATTCCCAGCTTCTCTGTCTCCTTACCACAGATGAACCATCCATGCTCCTCCATAAAGCCAGTTCCTTCATTTGTGCTTTAGCTTCCACTCCTCCCACTTGATATTCAGCAGTCTTCTCCCAACAACCTCTGCTCTCTCCTGCTGTTCCAGTTTTCCCTGTTGGTTCACTCCTATCAGCATAAAAATGTGCTATTATTTTTCTGATCTTTAAGAGGCATACAAACAATGCAAAAAAATATTTTTTCACCCTGCTTCTTTCTCCACTGATTACCCCACCCATTCTTTGTAAGAAAAAAATCTGATCAGGTCAGGAGAGGGATAGGGTGGCTGGGTTATGGAAAAAAATAAAAATTAAAAAAAATAAAAGGAAGAAAATTCTAATCAAAACTTCATTAGAAAAATAATCTTTCATGAGATTTTTTTTCTCTTTTTGCATTGGCAAAAATCAGATCTTTGTTGCACATTCTATAGACAAGGCTTGTGAAAAAAATCTCTTATATATTGCTGGCAGAAATGCAAAATTTGGATTTTTTTGCATCCCTAACTTCTATGTAGGGGAATCCAACAATGTGTATCAAACTACAGATGATTTACCCTTTAATCCAAAATCTCAGAGAATCGATTCAAGAAAAACACCTGTATGTACAAAATGACATGTCATATATCTCTTGTTAAATTAAAAATGCCAAGTGCAGAGTAATTTTTAAAGCTTTTGGCATTTATAAAAATAGATATATTTGTGGGGCACCTGGCTGGCTAGGTCTTTTTTTTTTTTTTTTTTTTTAAGATTTTATTTATTTGACAGAGAGAAACACAGCCAGAGAGGGAACACAAGCAGGGGGAGTGAGAGAGGGAGAAGCAGGCTTCCCACCGAGCAGGGAGCCCGATGTGGGGCTTGATCCTGGCTCTCCGGGATCATGACCTGAGCCAAAGGCAGTTGCTTAACCAACTGAGCCACCCAGGCACCCCTGGCTAGGTCTTTAGAGCACGCAAGTCTTGATCTTGGGGTCATGAGTTCAAGGCCCATATTTGGCATAGAGATTACTTAATTTAAAAGAAGGAGAAGGAGAAGGAGAAGGAGAAGGAGAAGGAGAAGGAGAAGGAGAAGAAGAAAGTCTATTTGCATGAGTTTGCATACAGAAATTTAAATAAGAAGTAACAAAAATACTCACAGATGATAGGCTGGGGAATTATGGGGAAAAATCTGTTCTGATAATTTTCATTCTTTTCTAGTTTAAGCTCTCACATTTATGTAAAATATGAAATGATGACTTTTCTCAAATCATGTGTTATACTTTATCTGGGACCAAAAAAAAGTCATGAATATACAGTACTCACTAAGTCATTTTTTTCGTGCTTGCTAAAGTTTTAAATTTTATTTTACCATAAAATGATTTTTAAAATTCTGTTCCTAGATCCATATTTATTCTCTTGGAATGACTTTGTACTGGGGGGCTGATCATGAAGTGCCTCAGAGCCAAGTAAGTCAAATTGTCACATCTGTACAACTTTACCCTTTTTAAAGGCTCTTCCTTATACACTTATGTTCTACAGCATATTCTGAGGCATACCAGCTTTTCTGTGCTTTTATTCACATTAATAATGTCATACTCTCAGCATGAAATAATGAAATACTAAAGTCGCTAGTGTTCTCAGAATGTTCTTAGAATTATAGCAGTTCCTATCTATATACAATTTAGTCTGTGAAATGTAATGCCCTCTTCAAAAATTATAGCAAGAGAAATGGAAATCCACTGTATTTCTTCTAATGTAATGACTGGTAAGAGGAATTCTAAATGTTGATGATTTATTGCTGAACTAAAGTGATAACCTTTTTTGATGTAGACACATAGGAATAGTAGCTCTAACCATGTCTCAAAATATAGTTTATACTTCATTACCTTTTTTCCTTAATGCTTCAAAATCATACTTCGCCAAGCATATGGCAGCAGACACTGACAGTAAAGCAACACTTTCTGAAGCTTTGGGTTCTGAGGGCCTTTGGGCTGTTTCTAGTCCATATTTTCTAAAATAACTGATTCCTGGAGACCCGATGTAAAAATAATAATAAACTAAAGTTGAAAATTTAAAAATAACTATAATTCATCAAAGTGAAGATGTAACATACAGAATTAGGTTTTATTTTAGGCATTTATAAATCTAAACCAAAAATAACAAGGTATAAGGGATGTTTTGTTTTATCAAATAAAGAAGTAATAAGCATTTTAGGCTTTTATTCTAAAATTCAGACATCCTAAGATCCATGAAAGATGGGTGACATCTTCGGCTTGGTTTGTTTTACCATCTCTCCTCAGTTTCAATTTTATAAATATAGGTGAAAAAGTTAAATTATTATGGAAAATATTGGTGTCCTATACAACCTAACTTAGGTATAAAATGTGATCACAGCCTATGATTAACACTTTGAACTCTTCAGATAGCCAAAAATTAAGTAAATAATAATGTATAGGTTGGAAAGGAAGTATAAACATTAATATATCTTGCTATCAGAAATCATAACCATTTCGCAAATATGTAATACCATTTCAAAAGTATTAAGCCCCTGTCTTGTGTCAGACACTGTACTAGACACTTCGAATGTCCTGGCCCATGCCTGTGGGGTACATCTGTGGGTACAGGCAAAAAAAAATAACCAACTACAACAATGTGTGAATTCCATGGTAGGGAAATGGAGAGTGCTCAGAGTTGGAGCCTCTAACTAGGCTTAGAGGGTTAGGATGAGTTTTCTGAAGGGCACTGCATCCAAGTTGAGATCTTAAAGATGGCATAATACCCAAGTAGACAAGCAGTGGAAAGGAAGGGTCACAGGAAAAACGTGCTTAATCAAAGTGGTCGGACCAGTTTAAATTCCTACTAACAATGCTTTTCTCTTATCAGTACTTCCAATTATCAGTCTTTTTATTTTTAGCCATTCTGTTGAGTTGTTTAGTGGCTTCTTTTTTTGGTTTTAATTTGCAGTTTTTAGTATACTTATTGGACATTTGGATAGAATATTCTACAAATCAGTCAACTAATTGAAAAATCTTACATTACAGTTTTTCTGTTTCACCAGCATAATGAGAATTTATGTATAAATGATCTTAAGTCATTGTAGTATTTGAAATCCAAGTTATCATCAGTGTCAAATTATATTTAATATATCTTGAATATATTACATTATTTTGATTGTTAGGAAATCATTTATTCACCCAAAATGTACTTGCACACAGACACTCACATTCATGTAACTGTTCACCAAAATATTTGAGTAACTGAGAAATTCCATTTCTTTATCATACAAAAAAAAATAGTAAAATAAAAACCCTGAGTTTTTCTGTAATACTTGCTATCTTGGGAGAATTATGTTAACCATCTTCTGCTAACAATTGTTTTTTTGAGTTATGAAAAGGTAAAATGTACTAAAATATATATGCTGCTAGATAAGGAGTTCCTTTCCTCCAAGTATCTGAAGTATGTTTGGTGTGGTTCCTGTGACTCCTGAAATGGCTTGTCTCATGTTGAATAAGATTTACGCTCACTTTTCTTTTTTTTTTTTTTAAAGATTTTATTTATTTATTTGAGAGAGTGAAACACAGCTAGAGAGGGAACACAAGCAGAGGGACTGAGAGAGGGAGAAGCAGGCTTCCCGCCGAGCAGGGAGCCCGATGTGGGACTTAATCCTGGGTCTCCTGGATAATGACCTGAGCTGAAAGCAGTTGCTTAACCAACTGAGCCACCCAGGCGCCCCTATGCTCACTTTTCAAAGTGACTTTTCCTTTCTTTATATTCAGCCTATCAAGCTCGGAGATCATCTCAACAGCATCCTGCTTGGAATGTGTGAAGATGTTATTTATGCTCGAGTTTCTGTTCGGACTGTTCTGGATGCTTGCAGTGCCCACATTCGGAATAGCAATTGTGCACCTTCATTTTCCTATGTGAAGCAGTTGGTAAAACTAGTTCTGGGAAATCTTTCTGGGGTAAGCTACAGTTTCAACTGGTACATATAGTCATATTTTAAAATTTAACAAAACTTTTTTTAAAGATACCGTAGGTAGCATTTTCTCAAGGAACAGTAGGAACAGTACATTAAATTTCTTATTCTAAGGTTAATTGTTCACTTGAAACAGAACTTAAAATTTAGAAGCCCAGTGCAATAACTTAATCTCTTAGATTTTATGAGAATTCATCTTTTTTTAGAACATATTAGAACTGAAAATGTCTGCTCTTGCCTCCTTCCTTTTTTTTTTTAATTATGAGCTCATTGATTTTTTTTTTATTATGTTAGTCACCATACAGTATATCATTAGTTTTTAATGTAGTGTTCCATGACTCGGTTTGCATATAACACCCAGTGCTCCATACAATCCATGCCCTCCTTAACACCAATCACTAGGCTCACCCATCCCCTCACCTCGCCTCCCTCCTAAAATCCTCAGTTTGATTCCTGGAGTCCATAGCCTGTTTTGGTTCATCTCCTAATCCAATTCTCCCCCCCGCCCCCCGCCTTTCATTTTTCCCTTTCTTCTAATGTCCTCCATGCTATCCCTTATGTTCCAGAATAAGTGAAACTATATGATAATTGACTTTCTCTGCTTGGTTTATTTCACTTAGCGTGATCTCCTTCAGTCCCGTCCATGTTGATGCAAAAGTTGGATATTCATCCTTTCTAATGGCTGAGTAACATTCCATTGTGTATATGGACCATGTCTTCTTTATCCATCCATCTGTTGAAGGGCATCTTGGCTCTTTCCATAGTTTGACTATTGTGGACATTGCTCCTATGAACATTGGGGTGCATATGGCCCTTCTTTTCACTATATCTTTATCTTTGGGGTAAATACCCAGTAGTGCAATTGCTGAGTGATAGGGTAGCTTTATTTTTAATTTTTTGAGGAATCTCCACACTGTTTTCCAAAGTGGCTGCACCAACTTGCATTCCTACCAACAGTGTAAGGGGGTTCCTCTTTCTCCACAACTTCTCCAACACTTGTTTTTTTCTTGCTTTGTCAATTTTTGCAATTGGAACTGGTGTAAGGTGGTATCTCAGTGTGGTTTTGATTTGAATTTCCCTGATGGCTAATGATGATGAACATTTTTTCATGTGTCTGTTAGCCATTTGTATGTCTTCATTGGAAAAGTGTCTGTTCATGTCTTCTGCCCATTTATTTACTTATTTGTTTTTGGGGTGTTGAGTTTGAGTAGTTCTTTTTTTTCCTCAAAGATTTTATTTATGTATTTGACAGGGAGAGAGACAGCAAGAGAGGGAACACAAGCAGGGGGAGTGGGAGAAGGAGAAGCAGGCTTCCCGTGGAGCAGGGACCCCAATGAGGGGCTCGATCCCAGAACTCCAGAATCATGACCTGAGCCAAAGGCAGATGCCTAACGACTGAGCTACCCAGGCACCGCCAAGTTTGAGTAGTTCTTTATATATCTTGTATATCAGCCCTTTGTCTATAGTGTCATTTTCAAACATCTTCTCCCATTCTATGTGTTGCCTCTTTGTTTTGTCAACTATTTCTTTTGCTGTGCAGAAGTTTTTATCTTGATGAAGTCCCTAAAGTTCATTTTTGCTTTTGTTTCCTTTGCCTATGGAGACGTGTCTGGAAAGAAGTTGCTGTGACTGATGTTGAAGAAGTTACTGCCTATGTTCTTCTTTAGGATTTTTATGGATTCCTGTCTCACATTGAGGTCTTTCATCCATTTTGAGTTTATCTTTGTGTGTAGGGGAAGAGAATGGTTGAGTTTCATTCTTCTGTATATAGCTATTCATTTTTCCCAGTATCATTTATTGAAGAGACTTTTTTCCATTGGATGTTTTTTCCATCTTTGATGAAGATTAGTTGACCATAGAGTTGCTGGGGGAATCATGTTGCCCGATTTCAAACTATATTACAAAGCTGTGATCACCAAAACAGCGTGGTACTGGCACAAAAACAGACACATAGATCAAAGGAACAGAATAGAGAGCCCAGATATGGACTCTTGCCTCCTTTCTTACAATCGTAAGGAGCTTCCAAGATTCTGTCTATTGTTACAAACACTTTGACATACAAAATGGATTTTAGCATTAATAATGTACTTTCTTTTGTTTTATACATCTTTCTTGGCCACTCATTTGTCTGGATCCCTTAAGTATTCCCAAAACTCTTTCCACCTTCTATGGATACTGTGCCCTGGTATGTGGGGGTGATACATGCTTTTATGCCTGCTAGATTGTCCCAACACATGGACTCTCCCATTCTCTCTCTCGTCATAGATATGAAGAATCCCAAGAATAAAAACCCTGTATCTATAGTCCCACCTCTGCAAATCACATGTTATACTTTATCTTGGACAAAAAGGCATGAATATATAGTACTTGGATACTCCTTGGTTTTTGATATCTGATTTATATCCAGACTTTATCTGCTCTTACCCTTTAAAGTTATGGCACCTGAGTGAGGTCCTTCTTTCTGTGACCTACAAATTTGCCACTATCACACAGTGTTCTCGATGGTTTCTTACGTCTTCTTTCCTAGGGCTGTAATTTTGCCTCCTGAACCAGGATGCTGTATGGCTGGCAGGGTCCATGCAGTTTGCTAGTTGACAAAAAACAGGCTCATAGATTCTTCCAGGCAAAGGGTTTGTAAACTGTACCCTGTGCAGCCTTGGTACTTCTGTGAAAGGAATAGAGGTAGTATGGGCCGAATGAATGGGTTCTTGCCTGCTTATTTCCCCTCAACTAGAGCTGCTCCAGTTTTAATTTACTTATTTGTTTATATTCCTGCAACTGATTTATTTTTTTTTTTTGAACAAAGGTAAAGCCACTAAAAATCTATGAAATTGAGACTTACACAGCTTATGGGACATATATGTCCTATTAGTCCAGGAATCTTTCTATTTTACCACATCTCCTCTAAGACTTATCTTGCTGATTTTATCCCTATAGTAAAATTGCTAGAATTATTTTCTCTTCCTTCTTTCAATGAAGAAATACTCCTCCATGGAATTCTCTTGTCCTTCTAATAGTTGCCAGTATTAGATAACAGATCTCCATCTCTTTACGTTTAGTATGTAAGCCAGTTTATTACAGTAACTAATATTGCTCATCTATATATGAAACCTGTCTGGATACTACAGAAGGTACAACTTTGAATAAAATACTTGCTCTACCTTCTAAGTACCATTTGCTTAATTATAAAATGCAGAGGAAGGTATGAAAAGCAACACAGGAAGAATTTTAAAAGCTAGGAAGTTTTGAGGGGAAGGATATAAGTTATGACTGCATCAAAAAGCAGCACTTTGAATAAGATCCAGTAGTCTGATCATGATCTAGGCAGAGGGAAGGAAGCCTGGATAAATGCTGTGAAATAGGAAAGAACGGGGTATATTTGAGGAACAGTATTAAGTCTGATATGGGGTGTGTTGTGGGATTGTTTAGTATTGAGAGAAGAATGAGAGAAGAATGGAAGAAGCAGTCGGAGTTAGTATCTCCTAGCCTGCCATTCCAGAGGTAAATTTCTAAGAAGAAATAACATGTTCCCCTCCTCTTTCTGTTGCTCTTGTTAGATTCCTGGTCATCACCCAACAGACAGCTACATTTTTTTTTCTTTTTTTTTAATGTTTGTTTTGTGCCAAGCACTGTGCTAAATGGCTTCTGCGCTTTTCCACATTTGTTTATTGTAATGGTCTCAGATTACAAGAGATACTTTCACCCTCATTTTAGAGATAATGAAACTAAAGCTTAGAAAGATCGAATAATCTGCCCCCGACCACGTACTTCGTAAATGACAGATAGAGTTAGAGCCTGGATCTCTCTGACCCCAAAGCCCAGTCTGTTAGGCATTTTGCTACTCCAAAGCTGTTGTTGCCTCCAGAAGCTAAAAGAATGATTTAGTCTTTTGTTCAGGGTGAAATTCATTTCAGGTGACCATATTCTTATCTACTTGAAGTTAATTAGCATAGAGTGTAAAGTCAGCAGGCCTGCCTACTTGTCTTGGTTCTTCTACTGATTTTTTTTTTTTTTAATTTACTTATTTGACACAGAGAGAGAGAAAAATCACAAGCAGGCAGAGAGAGAGGAGGAAGCAGGCTCCCTGCGGAGCAGAGAGCCTGAGGCAGGCCTCAATCCCAAGACCCTGAGATCATGACCTGAGCCAAAGGCAGAGGCTTTAACCTCTGAGCCACCCAGGTGCCCAGTTCTTCTACTGATTTAATGTTATAGCATCTTTGACCTAGATTTAACTTACCCATAAAATATGGATAGTAACACATACCATCCACTCGTATTACTGAACAGTTGTGAAGATAATTATTTCAATGTTGAGGAGCTGCTTCAAGGTTCCTAGAAGTTTCCTTGCTATTTATCTCTTTTTCTGTAGTACAAGGATAATAACCCTACCACATAAGGGGTTTTGAGGATTAAATAAAGTAGGGAAAGCCCCTAAAGCAGTGCCTGCCTTACAGTAATTGCTCAATAAATGGCAGCTATTATTAATAATAATGTTAATACAGGGATTCCCAGATGCAGGATGTTTCTTATCTCTTCAGTTAGTGACAACATAGTACTATACACTACTAATATCATTTATGTAATTTAAAGGATGACATCATTCTAGAAATACTTCCCTTTGAGTCTTCTTATAAGTAGGAAACATAATACTTTGCATATACCACCTTAAACTACTACTATAAGTGGATTTTTAATCCATATTCAAATAAGTTTCACTCATGGAGGAATATTAAAATGATTGTGTATTTATGTTTATAAACAAATATATATGCATGCTCTTGATGCCACATTTAAGTAATTTCTCTTCATCATTATCACTCCATTTCTTTCTTTTTTTCTTCATTTATTTCTTGAAGCTTTCACTCAGTCATCTAAATAAACCCAGTGCTCTAATTTTTCATCCCTTATAATGTGGAATTTGATCAAATATGATAAACTTTTATTTTATTTTTTAAAAGTAATATACCATTTTTCCATTAATACATTTTTTATTTTTCTATTTTTAATTCCAGTATCGTTAACATACAATGTTAGATTATAATATTGTGATTTAACAAGTCTATCCATCATTACTCAGTACTCAAGTGCTGGTCATGATAAGTGTACTCCTAATCCCCTTTGCCTATTTCACCCATCCCCTCACACACCTCCCCTCTGATAACCTTTATTTTGTTTTATTAATTTTTTAAAAAGTTCTCTGTTAATTAATCCTCTCAAGAAAGTCTGCGTAATTACCACAGATAAAGTCTCTGCAGAATCTTTACTCCTTTTCTGTTGTCCAATCTCGAGCTCACTGCTAGACACTCTATTTCTTTTTGCCAGCACCAACATTGGCTTTTGCAGTCCCCCCGACTTCGTTCTGGTTTTGTGTTCCTTTAGCCTTTGCTTGAGGTCTTTTTCTTCTCATACGGGCCATGTCTTCCACGTCTGGTTTGGGTTCATTTTTTTTTTTGCATAATCCACCAAATCATAAATCATGTCATAGCCACTTGTCTTGCTGCCACCAAAGTGGGTTCTGAGTCCAAACACAGAGATGACATCTGGTGTAGGTTTTGTGCATTTTGGCTGGTTTTTTCCCAAATTTCTGTCTTAGGTTCTATTCCCTTTCCGGATGAAGAACATCAGTGACCGTTTGTTTCAGCTGAGCTGAAGTAGTTGGTTGGTCATGAACTTTCTGGATTGGATAGTTACGGTGTCATTTATGATGGCAGCTAGGGAGAAAGAAAATGATATGCTCTATTTTAAATGAGTATCCTCAGTTAAATTTATTAAAGCTTGAGACTATTCAAACATTTTGTTATAAAGGATATTCAAAAGATCATTGATTTAAATTTAATTGTCATCCCTCAATATGTCCATTTGGCTTAAAGCATTTCAAAATGTAATTTCTGGCAGGAAGAATTTAGAAAATTAGTTTTGAAAATAATTTAACTCAATACCCTCAGGGCTTAGTTATAATCAGGAGAAAGCTTTATTATAACAGAATTAATGTGTTTTTCAAATCATAATCGAACTTAAGTGATGAACATTGTTATCAGTTAGGAAAAAAAAGAACTCCTCTAGTTTGCTGTTTTCAGATTATTTTAATTACTTCAGTAATTAAACTCATTTTAATTACTTCTCATTTTAATTACTTCAGTTTGGCTGACTTTGTTCCTTAGTTAGCAGATAATTCTTCTATCTCTCTTGTCTTCCATTTCCTGAAGATGGATTGGCCAGAACTGAGCTACATAAATCCTGTGAAGGAAGACAAATAAATGATAGCAAATGTGGATTCTCTTTACTTAATACTGTATTCTCCAAAAATTGTCTAACTAGTGTCATTCTCTGGATAATTGAAAATTAAGGGGAGAATGAAAATTAAAGGGAGATTGTTTTGTCAAATTTGATTTTTGATTATCTATGTACAGACGGATCAACTTTCCCATAACAGTGAACAAAAGCCTGATCGAAGCCAAGCTATTCGAGACCGATTGAGAGGAAAAGGGTTACCAACAGGTAAGAGTATATTAATAGGAAATTTTAAGTTTTAACCTTATTTCATTGTTTCTTTTAATAAAATCATACTTACCTGGCTCAGAAATCTGATAATTGTGACCATAATTAGAACATAAGTATGCAAACTGGAGACAGGGAACAGACAGAGAACATTAACTGTATTAATATATAAATCCATTAAAATAAAAATAAATAAATAAAGCCATTAAAATTATGCAAAAAATTATTAAGAATTCCCACAGTAAATCATTTCCTTTCCAATATTGTCATAGCAGTAACATTTATTTACTTTGTCATCTTTGTCATGGAATTTTATATTAAAAATATGTTTGTTTTTAAAGACTTTATTTATTTGACAGAGAGAAACACAGCGAGAGGGAACACAAGCAGGGGGAGTGGGAGAGGGAGAAGAGGCTTCCTGACGAGCAGGGAGCCTGATGTGGGGCTCGATCCTGGGACTCCAGAATTATAACCTGAGTTGAAGGCAATTGTTTAATGACTGAGCCGCCCAAGCACCCCTTAAAAATATGTTTAAAGCAAGATGAAACACTACTGAAACAAAGTTTCAGAGAGCAACATTATTTTTGTTGCACTCTTTTTCTATTCTAGTTCTTTTTTTAAATGAGAATCACAACCCCTTAAGTTGTTTTTAAGGGTCTCTCTATATGTATATATAGAAAGAGGCATACGTATCTAAGGAAATATAGAGAGACAGACCTTCTTGTAGGTAAAAATCTTTCCCTTTATTCTTTTTTTATTCTCAGTTAGCCAACATGTAGCACATCATTAGTTTTTGATGTAGTGTTTAACTGTTCGTTAGTTAATAACACCCAGTGCTTATCATAACACATGCCCTCACTTTCCCTTTATTTTAGAACTATACTAGGGTTTAAGATATGATATAGTGTGAACCTTGGTGCCAAGAAGAGCAGCACTTTGTTAATCCATCAAATGTTCCATCAGACTCCTGTTTAAAAAAAATTTTTTTTTAAGATTTTATTTATTTATTTGACAGAGAGAGACATCACAAGTAGGCAGAGAGGCAGGCAGAGAGAGAGGAGGAAGCAGGCTCCCTGCCGAGCAAAGAGCCCAACACGAGCCTCGATCCCAGGACCCCGATCATGACCTAATCCGAAAGCAGAGGTTAACCCACTGAGCCACCCAGGCACCCCAGACTCCTGTTTTAAAACTGAATAATAATAGAAAATTATAGTTAAATGTCAATAGCAAGTAGAAAGAGTCTTTTTCAAGGAGACATAATGAGCACTTTAATAAGTGAATATTTAAATGATTTCTGTTTCTCTTATTTATCATGTTTCTAATTTCTTACTGTCTCCTACCAATCCCTCTCCCTCCTTCACTCTCTCTGCTTCTCCATTCCTCTCTCCCTTCCTTATTTCTCTTCCTGTTCTTTACCTGCTTTCTGTAATTCCTTTCTATCTTCTCCTAATGTCATTAAGTGGCCATGTTATAGAATTGAAGTTGGTTGACTTGTTTATTTGCTGAGTTGGTAACAATGATGTTATATTATTGATTATTAATTTTTAAATACACTTTACTTCCTAAAAATCAGAAATGTTTCTATATGTATGAGGCCCCCATTTTATCCCTATTGAAGATAGATTCTATAAAAAAGAAAAAAGATTACTCTGCCATATTTAGTTTATCAAATTTTAAAGACTCAAGTGTTAAAATAGACTATTTTCTTACTGTAACAAATATATCAGAAGTTTTAAACCAGATTATTAATGCCTTTTATTTGTGATTTAGTTTTTATAATATTAAGAAATATTTAGTATTATTGTCTAATAGTTCTTGAGACTTCTTTTGACTAGCAGACTATTCAAATGCAGATAATCTAGGGCTGACAGTAGTAACTTTAAAAATGTAACAGAAATTTATGTTACAACAGAAATGGACTGTCCACTGATTTTATTTTCTATAGTCCTATCCCTTTATTGGAGTATTAAATCTCTATCTAAACTCAAGCGAATTTGTAAGGAATTACCATTTGTCACTCAAGATAAACCAGATTTTGTTTATATTTACATTTTGGGTAGAATTAGAGGTCCCTAAACTTAAAGAAACAATAGCCTTTTTGAGATCAAGGGTAGTAGAAGAGAATTCTTCAGTTCTTCTTAGGTATTGCTTTCCACCATAGTACTGCACAAGGGCTGTTTTCACTTGCCTTCAACACATGCATAAAACCACATCTCAAAGACCAAATTGACATAATGTACTAATTATACTTATTACCAGACAAGCAATTAGCAGCTAATAGTCAATGGCATATACTAATGTAATATACAAACTTTAAGACAAAAAAATGACCTTGTGGAGAAGAAATACTTTTTAGGACACGTGTTAGTTTTGGGCAGTGCAGTTCTTCACTCTCGAGGGTCAAGTGCAAAAAAGAGCCTTGTTAAACTACATCAGTATTAAAGCATTCTCTTTGATGCGAGCCAACCTGGAACATTTATGTACTGATAGCTTTAGTTTACTTAGTTTATTTAGTATATCCTGGACGTAGTTTTCAATAAAAAAGATGTCAAAATGGGCAGTGAGATATAGAATTAGGTTAAAAGAAGTAAGCAATTTTAGGGATAATGCCTTGTGTCTAAGTGATTTGATTCTTCAACTGAAACTTAACAATAACATTTTTTATCTACAAGTCAATGACCTTTGAAGGTCTCTCCTTATAGCTTACCTTTCAGATCTGTTAAAAAACTAAGGCCTGAACTAGTGGGCTGTCTGCCCCCATTTTGTTATTTTATACTGCCAATGCTGATAAAATGGCTTCACTCAGCAAAAAGAAATCAAACATTTCCTGCCAAGCTTAAGGCGGAAACCTACACCATGGTCAGATCAGCATGATAGGGCTTCAGAACTTGCACGTATTGACAATATCATGTTTCTTTTTTTGTGTACTTGAACGCACTTGTGAGGACAGATGGGGAATCCAGAACCTCTTTTAATACTGAAATGTCGTTTTGAAGTTAGCTTCTAAGAAATGCTTAAGTTTTTTGACTCTTATATGAAGGAAAGATGAATGATGATATCCAATTAAGGATGATGTTAATCATATTTAACAAGTATGGTTAAAACACAAGATATTTTATAAGGGAGATTTATTTCAATTTGACTAAAATAAATGGAATATGTCCTATTATGAAGACTTTTTTGTTCTTAAAATATTTTATATTTATTTATTTTTAGTTTATTGGAGAATTAAATCTCCAATAGTCCATTTAGTTTTTAGCAAGCTATCTGTTCTCATTTTCTATTTGGATACTTTTGTATGTAATCTAATGTTTTTTGTAAACTCTCTGAACTCAGAGCCTTTTCAAGAGATGTAAAATCCATCTATAATCACCATTTATCCTGTTTTGAATAATTTGATTTTTTAAATAATAGAATCTAAAACTTTTACAGGAGATCTTTTGATTTCTGGTTTCATGATTTCCTCTCAAAAGAACTTCTAAGTACCCCCTGGGTAGATAACCATATGCTGAGGAAAATAAAGCAAAAACAAAAGGGAGGCAGAACTTACAATTTTAGGTTGCCCTTGTTCAGAAGAGTACATGATAGCTCATTAGGTGTTAGTTCATTTATCCTGTCATCTTTAAGAAGGAGGTATAATAAGTAATGTCCACAGCTTTGTAGATGAAGGAAGTGAGAAACATGGAAATTAAGTGGCTTGCCCAAGTTCATGGACTGACTCTGGTAAAACTAGAATTGAAACCCAGGTGTTTTGACAGTAATCTTTCTGGTAGATAATGCTACCTAAATTGGCTTTAAAAAGGTTTAAAAAGTTATGTAATCAATCCATTCTATAAGCATTGTTTTGGAATGTCTTTAATCAGGAACTGGAAATACAGAAACAGGTAAGACATGATTTCTTATGTTACTGTTCCAGTTCGGGGTGGAGTGAGGAAATGAGTGGGAGTGATGACAGATATCTAATATAACAGATAGTTTTAATATAGTGAAAGAAATGTCCTAAGAAAGGACCAGCATGCTCTGTGAATATAGTGGAAAGAGCTAGTAACTCTCCCAGATGAGGAAATATTTAAAAAGTTTCTACCTGAAATCTTTTAAGAGGAGCATTGCCTTCAAAAATAACATTAACTTCCTGTGATCAAAATGGGTAGTGAGCACAGCTATTAGATGTAGGTAATGATTTCAGTACTGTTTATTGCCTGTTAAATAAAAATAATTGTAATAGCCAAGCACATGTTTAGAAAGATTTGGAGAGTAGTTGAAGAAATTGCATTTTACCTAGTCTCAAATAAAGTTAGTAAGTAAGTAGCACCGGTATTAACAACAGTACATGGTTTTCACTGGTCTAGCAGCCTATGCACCTAATAAATGAGCCTAAAATTCCTGTTTCTCTTCATTTAAAGGGCCATGTTCTATAGTTGAGCTCTCATTTTTAGTTCCCAGATTAGTGAAATTTTTTCAGTAGTACTTTAGCAATGTAAGGCAACCATGATATGATATGTGATGCTATATATATTTTATCCATTTGTGAAGTGTTAATCATGCAATTCCATATCCAGTTGTGCAGCAGAAGATAGTATCATTGATAGGACAAAATGCATTGAGAGTCAGTTAAGAATATGTGATTTAAAGAGAATGTGTTTGTACCAGCCCAAATCCACCTTCTGTTACCTAGATAAAGGTATGTCCCCATTTTCATCCAAAAAAGCAAACAAAAGCAGTCCTAAGCTATTATATCCACCAGAGAAACCACTTAGCTCCAAACGTCTCTTCCCCTTTTTTCCCATTATATTTTATTTCCCCTAAAAGGTACAATCTCTCAGGAGTTTCATAGTTTAAAAGGCTACAGTCACATCATGTTGTAACTACATGAAAAATAGCGCTATACATGGAACTGCCTGACTTTGACCATACGCATTTCTGCACAGTCTTTCTGGAATCTTCACAGAGAAATATCTTCTCTCCTTTTGCTCCAATTAATTGTTCTTGTATATAAGTTGCTTTCTATTCCAGTATATCCATAGTGGTGAGATAACAAGGCCAGCCACATAGACAAAAGTCACTGCAAGTGTACAGGAGATGGGCCATATCTGCCACAGTCTTTCCCAATCGAATGGAATAATAGGAAAGGTTCCAAGCCATGTTCCTATAAACCTAGAAACTGTAGTGATCTGAAGACTATTCTCCCAAATGGATGTGATTCCATTTCTACTGAAAATTCTTAGCTATGCTTTGATGTTTGGTGCTAACAAAAATGAACAAGGTACAGTAGTAAAAGTAGACAAAATAACTGCAAATAAAAATGTTTCCAACACCAACTCTGAGAGTGCTCCATATAGAACAAAACTTACGTGAAAGAAGAAACATAACATAAGAAATTAGATACAGCCATTTCAAGAATCTGGTTATCTTTATGATCATGAACTTCTTTTGGAGAATGTATTTGGTTTCACTGCTAAACATAAATACTAGATTGACGGCAGTTGGAAAAACAGAATACATGCCCAACCATGTCAGGTGTGTTTCCAATATTGAGAAGTTCTCCAAGAATAATGATGGACTGAAGATGCTTAGAATATTGAAAATCTGCATAGAATGATGGACATGCTGTAGTCTCTTGATATTAGATATTTTCCATGGTGTTTTCTTTGAGAGGCTATCTAACTGCCCCGCCCATGGAAGAGAAGCAGGGTGACTACCTCCCACAATAAGGTACAACTGGCTTCCCTGACCCTCAAGCGGGTGCAGGCCTGTGGGGCCCAAACATCTCTTTCTTACCACTTCCTTTTTCTTCCTTCAAAAGGTGATCCACACTCAGTTTCTCCCTTTAATGCTTTTGTGGCTCATAGCTTTTACAATTTTACCTTAGACAATGTCTAACGAGTATATCCATATCACTCTGAACCTTGTTTCACACCTCCACAGTTTTTTGCCCATTTTTCTTAGGCATTATCAATCCCTCCCCATCCCTTTTTTCTTTCTCACGCCTCTTCCTATTTACCCATTCCTTTGTTTTATTGGCTACCAGAGAGACCTTACTATGGTTAAAAAAAAAATCATCTTTTATAAATAATGGTCATGAGACTTTAAGCTGGCTATCGTAAAGGGATTTTCAGACATGTAGAGCAAATTGAGAAATAGTTAAATTTGGCATATTTTGTAGAAGCAGAGCAGCAATGTAGTGCAAACTTTTACGAGAATTATTTTCATTATAATTTTCTACTACCTTACAGAGTCTAGAAATGGTAACTCTGAACTTTTTTAACTTTCTGGGCTATTAAGTAGTAATTGAAATATTTTTAAATCTACTAATTTGCATAAGGTGAAACCCTGCATTTATAGAGCAGTAGTTATCCAAGAGCCACCTTATTAACAATTAGTTTAAAGTTTCATATGGCTAGTAAGAAGACATGTCTCTTTTTTTAATTTTTAAATTTTTAAAAATTTTATTAACATGCAATGTATTATTTGCTTCAGGGGTACAGGTCTGTGAATCATTAGTCTAACACAATTCAGGGCAGTCACCATAGTATATACCCTCCCCAATTTCCATAACCCAGTCACCACATCCCTCCCACCCCCCTCCCTTCCAGCAACCCTCAGTTTGTTTCCTGAGATTAAGAGTCTCTTATAGTTTGTCTCCCTCCCCGGTCCCATCTTGTTTCATTTTTTCCTTCCCTTCTCCCTACAACCCACCATCCTCCCTCTTAAATTCCTCATATCAGAGAGATCATATAATAATGAAGACATTGCTTTTTTAGGATACCATGGCCCATTAATATATTGTTAGAAAATACTAAATGATAAATCTACCTGTTAGGAATGGAATAGACTCATGATACACTTGGAAAGTGATTATTTCAATAGTTGTTGGGGTAGGCTTCACTGAAGGAGTCATATTTAAAATGAAAGTATAGAATAAGAAAAAACTAACCATGAGAAAGGGCTGGACCAAGCAGGGCATAGAAAACAGTATGTATAAAAGTATTAACATATAAGAGAGCTTAACAGGAAAACCTGTGACCTGGATGGAATGGAAGAAGTGGAGATGAGACCAAAAAAGATTCAAATGGCAGATCTGAAAGGAGTCTTGATTTTATTTTGAGAGTGGTAGGGTGCCTTTGAGACTTATTGTAAAAGGTGGTGGCATCATGGAATATATATTTTGAGAAGATAACACTGGCTGCTGAGTAGAGGGGTAGTTGGGTGAAGAAAGAAGTGAGGCCTATCCAGAAGGCATTGCAGTTTTCTAATCAAGTGATAATGTTAATTGGGAATAGAGTGATGCCAGTGAAAAAAGAAATAATCACATGGAGTAAGATAACTTTGAGAAGTTAAATAGCCAGCACTTCTGATGGATTTGACATAGTCAATAAAGATGATAAAGGATTTCAGGATGGTGCCAGATTTCTGTTTTGAGCAATCAGTTGGGTATGATATCACTTGCTGAAATTAGAATGACTGGGGTTGAATGGACATCTCTGGATGTGGGAAGCAAAGAATAGTATTAAGCATGTTCAGTTTGAGGTGCTTCTAAGATATACTAATAAAAGTCTCAGATATATGAGATTAGAGCTCCCAGAAGATTTTGGTGCCAAGAATATAAATTTGGGAGTTACCAGTATGTAGTGAATTATTTAAAGCCATGTTAGCAGATAATGTTTTACAAAAAAGAGAGAGAAAAGATAGGGTTCTTAAACCGATACCTGAGGAAATCCAACATTTGGATATCCAATAGAAGAGGAAACAGCAAAAACTAAGAATGAGCAGTCTAAGAAGTAGGAGAAAACTAGTCTTGTAAAGACATGAAAGTGCTTCATTAAGTAACTGTCATCACCATCAGTTGTTACTGAGAGGTAAGTAAGATACAGATGCAAAATATTTGTTGGATTTAGCAATATGGACGTCATTAGTTTTACATGAGAGTTGCTAAGGTGTGGAGGAGTTGGAAGTTGCCTAAGTCGGTGGAATACTAATGGAAAATAAGAAATTGGAGACAGCAGGAGCTGGAAGGAAATGTGGTAATGGGGAGAGGTTTTGTTTATTATAGAGATATTAAAGCATGTTGGTATACTAGTGGGAATGACTTAATAAAAAACAGGATTAATTAAGACCGAGGGCAGACATTAACCAAAGAACTAAAATCTCTGATAGCATAAAAGAAGAGGGGGATTGGACACGTATTGGCCTTCAACTTGTAGAAAATTTCATCTTTTGAGACAAGGGAAAAGATTGACAGACATGGGTAGATGCATAAAATTAGCCATGGGAAAATGAGAAGCTTTCTACTGATAGATTCTATTTTCTTGATGAAATTATAAGACAAGATCATCAGAAAAGAGAAGAGAGAATTAATGCGGGAATTTTGAAGAATGAGGAAAAGTGAAGCAGGTGGAGAGTGAGTGAAATTACTGTTACATATTGATGTTGGGTGTCCAAGGTGTTTGATTATGAATTTATGATGTTACCAGAATCCTCACTTGTTTGATTTTCTCTAAGTTTTGGCTACTTTTTGGGAGTCAAGGCAGTAAATGAAGGCAGATTGTTGAGTTCATCTATGGTTGTATGATCTTTAAGTCCTTTCAATTCTTATTTTTTACCTAAGGTATTCTATCAATTTTCAAGAATATCCCTGTTCTCTGTTTGTTAATAAAATTTTTAACAATGAATTTCAATATGTGATTTGTTTAAGAATGTAATTTATCCTTAAAATACTATAACATAGATGTGTTTATGCTTTAAATTATTTTCCATTAGAAACTAGAGTCTGTGACAAACTATGTCTAGTGATGGTGTGATATATTCTTGGTGTTCTTTATATGACATGCCCCAAATATTGGTATTATCCTTTATCTGCACTTAAGTGGATTCATGTCCAGGGAAGATGAGTAGCAAGAAAAATCTCCAGTAAGCAGTTATTTGTTGACCATTCTGAAGTGAATTCACTGTCCCAAAATTTTTCAGGTTAAATGTGGAGTCAGGGAATTAAAGCTTATAGCTAACACCCTGAAGAGATTGACTTATTCAAATGAATTACTAAACAATTTATTACTACTAGGAAAGTTTTAGTCGTTATTTTGTGTTGTATACATAGCAAATAAGTTATTAAGAGGGATCACAGAAGGTCAAACAGGAAATCTTCAGTGTTTATGGGCTTTTGGGTTAGTAACTCTAAAGTATTTTTCTATATTTTTTCTATAATGGAGCCATATACATATACATGTATATATATATATGATTTTTTGTGTTACTGATTGAATTCCAAAGATTAATTTCTGATCGGGCATTTTTGCTGTGTCTCAATGCATTTCTAGACTGGTGCATAAAAAAAAATTAGAATGGTTTAATGTTTTAACTACATCAACATCAAGGACTAAAGAATAAAAAGAATTAGTACTTTATTCTAATTGATAAATATTAATGCATTATGTTCAAGAGGAAAAACTATTTTGTACATGATGGTCTACCATGGAAAAATTAAGTTTCTTATATAATTTAAACAATCAGATTATCTGGATTTCAAACAATCAAATTTTCTGAAAACATATCTAATAATAATAAAATTTTGATGGTTAATAATTCCAAACACTGCAATCTTTTTTTCATCCAGAATATAGCAAGAATTCTGTTTCTTCTTTAAAAATATTTAAGTAACCAGAAAATACCAAATCTTTATGTTGAAATGATACATGTTTGAATTATATCTTTAGAAGTTAAAGGAGTATCCTTTACATTCTATTATTATCCCAAATCATTTTAAGGATTGAATTCATATTCTGCCAAACTGGATAGTATTAGAAACTTTTGCATATTTTTTTTTACTTTTGTCTATTTTTAAAAAACAAATAATTCACCTTTGAATATAAAATACTACTACTCAAAAAAGTAAGTTCATTACATTATTGTTTTCAATGGGTAAGAAATATTAGACTATGAAAAAGTTTATAAACATAACATCTCTTTCCACTTTCATTATCACTACCATTCATTTCATCTCTGATCCTCCATTAGGAAGATTTAGGAAATTACCAGCACTTTCACTGTCAATAGTAAGGTTACATTCCAGTTATTTTCTAAAAATTCTGTGCATACATGATAGATTCTTATCATTCCAGGAAGAAGCACTACTTCTGATGTACTAGACATACACAAGTCTCCATTCTCTCATCAAACCTTTCTTAACAAAGGGCTTAGTAAATCTATGGGATTTCTGTCCATCAGAGACACACAAGATGAGGAAGATTATTTCAAGGACATTTCATCAGATAATAATTCTGGACACGAAGATTCTGAAAATGCCTGCTCCCCTTACCAATTCAAAACTAGTGGCCCAGAAAAAAAAACTCTCCCTGGCCTTGATGTGCTTTCCAAGAAGAAGATTTGGGCTTCATCCATGGACTTGCTTTGCACAGCCGACAGAGACTTTTCTGGGGAAACTGGTGGATTCCAACAATACCTCCCTGAGACAGTAACAGTGAGGACTTCAACTACTCCTAGAAAAAAGGAAGCAAGATACTCAGATGGAAGCATAGCCTTGGATATCTTTGGCCCTCAGAAAGTGGATCCCATGTTTCACATGCGAGAATTGCCCACTTCCTCAGCAATATCAAGTGCTTTGGACCGAATCCGAGAGAGACAAAAGAAACTTCAGGTTCTGAGAGAAGCCATGAATGTAGAAGGTCAGTAATTTTGTACGTGTTTGAGAGAGAATTGAATTGAAATATTTAAGATCGTGTTTTGAAATAAAGAAGGGTTGTTAAACCATTCCACAAGTCTTATTTCCACTGCCAAAACTTTATACCCAGCTTAGTCTCTTCTCTGTCAGTTTCTGTCCTCCTCTCCACCAAAACCTTAATCAAACGACACTGCCCCCACACAGACATCTCTAGTAAGCAGCCCAGGCCAGGCATTTTATAGACCTTCAATATTTTGAGTAGCATGTTTTTAGATTGTAAGCTTCTCAAGGCAGGAGCCATGTTTTCTACTTGTTTTAATCCTCCACAGCACTGTGTAACTTGCACTCAAAAGAGGCTTCCTTAAAGGACTGGTTTGTGGAAATAAGAGGCAGTAATCAAAATCAGCAATTCTAGGGAGGCAGAGTAACCTGGTGAGAGTGCATTGGTTCCCAAACCACCGACTTCAAAAAACATACATAGGGACACAACTCCTGGAGAACATAATTTGTTTGGTCTGGAATGAAGTTTTAAATCTATGTCTTAGAAGTCATGGTATTTAGGTTGATAGACCAAGTTTGAATTATTTACTGCATCAGTAGCTATATGATCCTTTCTTCAGCTTAATCCCTCCAAGGGTAAGTTATCGCATCTGTAAAACACACTTAACAAAAGTAGATTCGGTTATGAATGTAAAGTAATTAACAAATCAAATTATTACAGTATTAGTATAAGGTGCATGAAAATACAAATTTATCGATGATAAATTCTTATTTGCAGGACACAGCTCTGGTTCAAAAATACCTGAAAGGCACATGAACCTCAATATATTGAGTAGAATAAAATTATATGTTAGACATGGATTGAGGCTGTTTTTAACATAAATAAATGGAAAAGAAAATAAAATTAGAATTATCAATCTAATCCTTTGCATTTGAAGATTCAAGTTTTGTTATCTTCCCTCACTTTGTAGACAAACTTAGGGACATAGCTGAAAGAGAACTTTAAGCTATTTCTAGTTCAACAAGAGTAGTGACATAATCAAGGGTCATATTTATTTTTTTGAAGATTTTATTTTAAAAAAAGATTTTATTTATTTGACGGAGAGAAACACAGAGAGGGAACAGAAGCAGGGAGAGTGAGAGAGGGAGAAGCAGACTTCCTGCCGATCAGGGAGCCCGATGCTGGTCTTGATCCCAGGACTCCAGGATCATGACCTGAGCTGAAGGCAGACACTTAACAACTGAGCCACCCAGGCTCCCGGGTCATATTCTTTTTTTTTTTTTTTTTAAGATTTTATTTATTTATTGACACAGAGAGAGATCACAAGTAGGCAGAGAGAGAGGAGGAAGCAGGCTTCCTGCTGAGCAGAGAGCCTGACATGGGCCTTTATTCTAGGACCCTGAGATCATGACCTGACCTGAAGGCAGAGGCTTAACCCAGTGAGCCACCCCGGCACCCCATATTCAT
>PITA01014735.1:0-52565 GCA_004023965.1 Spilogale gracilis
CTCTAAGTCCCCATATTAATCTCCTTGGGCTAACTTCACCAAGTCCCAAAGGCTGAGCGGCTTAAACAAGAGAAATTTATTTGCTCACAGCTCTGGAGGCCAGAAGCCCAAAATCAAGCTGCAGTCAGGGTTGGTTTCTTGTAAGGGCTCTCTTCCCAGCTTATAGGTGACCCCCTTCTGCTTCTCACATGGCCTCTTCTCTTTGTGTTCTTGGGGAGGGAAAAATCTCTGATGTCTAGAAAACAGGGTCAATTCTGCAAACTGGTGATGCAAGGGACCCAGGAAAGCCAGGCTGGGGACAGGCTATAATCTGCCCCCAGGATGTCAGCCTCCATTAGAACACAAAGTATTGTTTTTATAGGGCCTCTTTTTATAAGGACCCAGTCCTATTGGATTAGGGCCCCATGCTCATAACCTCATTGAACCTTAATTACCATCTTAAAGACCCCATCTCCAAACACAGTCACTTTGGAGATTAACATATGAATTTGGGGAGACACAATTCAGTCCATTACACCTGTTAAGGACAATGAGCAGGTCTGGGTCTCTGTCAAGGAGGCAGTATCTAGCAGGCCTGCTCCACAGCAGGGCTGGGCAAATGTCCCATGCAGGAATCCCTTTTACAAGTTCCGGGCACGGCACCCACTATCTGCTTGATACCCTGGGAACAGGGAACCCGCCATTCATTCTTGTTCCTACTGAAATCATCAAAGAATCCATCCCTCATTTCTATTATTTGAAAATAACATCATTCTTCCCCCTAGTCTCTGCTTCCCTAGGCTCCTCACCCCTAGCCACCCAACTGCCCAGAAAGTGTCTACCCTCGTCATCCTCTCACCCCTCTCCCAGATCAGTGTGCAGGGACTGGACAGAACCAGACAGAACCACCACCACACCAGAGATCCTTCTTCCTTGCTGCCGGGGAACAGACTACAGACCCTCCTTGGCTCTTAAACGTTTATGCAAGGTCAGACCTTGGAGATGACCTGTCCCCTTGTTCAGTGACTGCCTGGTGCAAAGGGTCAATACAGATACCACCTCCTCCAGGAAGTACTCCTGATTTTTCCTCTTCAATGCTCCCAGGACACCAGCACTCCCTTCGCAAGTACTCTAGGGTGCATTTTTCTGATTACCTCCTCCAGCACAGGAGGGAAGAGAGTGTATCGCATTCATCTCTCTGCCTTTGGGTACCCAGCCCAGTTGAGAGGTCTTTGTGTGCATGCCCTGGGAACCACACTGCTGCACACAGGGCCACACCGCTTACCCGCTGCTGAATTTTAACAAACACTCCAAGAGATAATGGTTAATTTCACAGAATCATGAGTGGAGGCTGTTAAAATGTTAATATTATTTAAATTGTTTTACATTTTCGACAGTTTGAGCCGCAAATATAAATGTTTTCCATGCTTTCCACGGAGCTGAGCTCACAGAAATGATTGATGACGCGCCCAATGCAGAATTTCCCACTTGAAATTAAGAAATGTAACGTGAAGGTGATGAGAAGAATACTCCACACCCACGTGCAATACACCGGTGGCTCTGGAGGCCTGACTCCCTGGCTTGTGGCCGCGCCAGGTCATTTGTCCCCCCGCCAGCAGTAGCCATGTGGGCGAGGCTCCTCACTTCACCCGACTGTGGCTGTCATCATCTGAAGCCGTGGATAATAAGATCTGCCCAACCTTCCGCACGAGCTTGCATTCAGGGGTGGCCGTTTCCTCCACAATGTGTCTCCTGAGCCCACCACAGTGCTCGAGAGGGTACCATCTCATACCCATTTTATACAACACATACCAGTCACGTACCCAGAGCTGGGGGAGCCTAACTGACATTAAAGCCAGGGCTCTGGATCACCATATTTTTTTTAAAGATTTTATTTATTTATTTGAGAGAGAGAAAGAAAGCATGAGCAGGGGGAGGGGCAGAGGACACAGGGCTCAATCCCAGGGTCCTGAGATCATGACCCAAGCAGATAACCAACTCCACCACCCAGGCGCCCCTCTGAATCACCATATTAAGTAAGATTAAAAAGTGTCCGCTTCACGGGACACATGAATGATTCAGTTGGTTAAGTGTCCAACTCTTGGTTTACACTCAGATCATGATCTCAGGGTCATGAGATCGAGACCCGCATGGGGTTCTACTCTGGGTATGGAGCTTGCTTAAGATATTTTCTCTCCCTGCCTTGAGATGCCTGGGTATCTCAGTTGGTTAAGAGTCTGACTCTTGGGGTGCTGGGTGGCTCAGTGGGTTAAAGCCTCTGCCTTCAGCTCAGGTCATGATCTCAAGGTCCTAGGATTGAGGCCCACATCAGGCTCTCTGCTCAGCAGGGAGCCTGCTTCCCCTATTTATGCCTCTCTGCCTACTTGTGATCTCTCTCTTTGTCAAATAAATAAATAAAATCTTTAAAAAAAATAGAATTGACTCTTGATTTCGGCTCAGGTCATGATCTCTGGGTTGTGAGATGGAGCCCTGAGTCTTTCTCTTTCCCTCTGCCCCTCCCCCTGCTCTCGCACTCTCTCTCTCAAAACAAATAAAATCTTTTAAAAAAAGAAAAAGACTCTCTCTCTCTTCCTATGCCCCTCCCCGCCAAAGTGCCTGCCTCACAATAGTGGTAACTAATACATGGTGTTCCCCTCCATCCCCCACCTCCCTTCCTCCACACCCTGACACTCCAAACCCGCTGGGGTCCCAGGGTGAGATTCCGCACTCCCTGGGCCTGTGCTTCCCCATACTGGGAGACCTCCATGTCTGCCAGTTCTAACACTGGCCAAATGGTGAGTCCAGCCTCGAAGGCCGGCCTTCGGGCAGGGTGTGGAGCTGTATGCTTTGGGTCTCCCTCTTTTCCTCTCCTTCTGGATCCAGGCCTCCAGGCCCTCCTGCTTGGACAGCACAGGTTCACCAGCCCCACCTCCTGGTCTCAACCTGGCCCTGGCCTCATACCCAGGGGGAGACCTGGGCTCCCTGCTCAGTCCCCCGACAGGGGCCGACCTTATCCTCTGGGCCCCGCCCGGCGCGAGGGACTGTGCGTGAGTCATCGCTGGGGCCTATTAGCTGCGCTGCACGAGGACAAACTGAGGCCCAGAGAGGTCGAGCCAGAGGACACACAGCTTGTGAACACTGGGGGCTGGTCTTAAATCCAGGTGTTTAAAACTCCAAAAAACACACCGTTCCTCCCGCAGGGAGCTGCCTGGATCGGAGTTCCTGACCCCTGTCTCACCTTCAGGGCTTCATCTCCATCTGATTAGGCAGCATTCATTCATCCCATCAGTCATTCCGTCGTGTAGTGCCCACTGTGGAACAGGTCCCCTGCCAACCCCAGAGGAACAGGGGTCAGGGGTTCACACTCACGGCCTCCCTGGGACTGACAAGTCAGTCAAGATGACAAGCAGGAAAGCAAGTGGGGACAGTGTGGTTTGTGTCATGAGGGAGGGAAGCACAGATGAGGGCCCCCTAAGCCCAGCCTGGCATATCCGGGAAGGCTCCCTGGAAGAGTTTACATCTAAGTTGGGGCCGAATGATGAGCAGGAGTTAACCAGGCAAGGGGTGAGATGGTGCTCCTGCTGAGAGCAAAGCAGGGAGAAACCGGGCAGGGGTGAGGGGCAAGGGGGGCCTGGAGAGGGGAGGAGCCCTGTAAGACGGGCCACAGAAGACCTGTGGGCTTTACCCCAAGTGAGGAGTTACGGTTTTCCAGCAGAGGAGTGAGCAAACAGATGGGGCTCTGGAACCATCCCTTTGGCAACAGTGTGGAGAGGAAAGAGAACAGGGGCGGGAAAAGCAGGTACTAGGGCAGTCCTCTGTGAGCAGGCCATGGCAGGAAAGGGGGGGACTGGGATTTAAGAACAGTCAGCAGGGAGAGCTAAGAGACTGGCCACTCGGTGACTGGGAGACTGAGGAAGTGGGAGGTGCCAGGAGGAGAAAGTGGACAGGGCCAGCTATCTTGGGGCTCACCCTGGGCAGAACCCTCAGCCCTACCCTGGCCAGGGCCATCCTCCTTGGGCACTGAGACCACCAAGTGGAGCCTGGGGCTCCACGTCCACCTCCCTGCTGAGCACCTGTCTTCCCCTTCCCCACCCAGGGGTGAAGTGGTCCTGCTCTCACACACCTGAGCTCAGCGTGGCTCTAGCAACTTTAGAGTGACTGTGGGCAAGGGAAAAACCTTTCTCGACTGTCAGGCTCCACACCTATCAAATGCAACAGTCATTGGGTCTATCTGTGGTCAGGGGGTTCAATGAGATGAGACACATAAGGCCTTCTGGTCTGCCCAGAACACACCAAGCATTCACCAAGTGGTGCTCTTCTTACTATCATGGCTCAGTCAAGCCTGCAGCTCCTTCTCAGACCCCTGTCCAGGGGAAGGGAGCAGTCCCCCAGGTCCACAGCAGGGTCCATGTCGTCCCCTCTCCTGCCCCCTGCTTGCTGGGTGCCAGGGAACACAGTCTCTCTCTTGGAGTAGGTCAGGAAGGCAGGCGGAGGGGGGTAGCCGTGATGGATGGCTTTCGGCAGCTCTCTGATGCGTCAAATGTTTAATGGAAGTCAGCCGAGTGAGCCAGCGCTTCCCACACTGCGGGATGCGGGTTGGGGGGCCCTCTTCTCCCGCCTTGCTGATGTTCCCTGACGTTCTGGGAGCGTGGAAGGCACTTAGGTGCTTTGCTGAGAAGGAAGAGAATACCAAATGAAGCTGAGACCTCCTTTCCTCATCTCTGACAAGGACACGTTCTTTCAAGAAAGGAGAGGGAAGTGGGCCAAGCCCCCTCAGAGGCAAGACCAGGCAGAAGAGCTCGAGCGCCAGGCAACGGGCTTGCCTTTTCCCAGCTGCGTGATCTCGGCAAGACTCAAAACGACTCCGGGCCTCAGCTTCTTCATCCCTAAAATAGGGATCATAACAATAATCCCTACTTCCTAGAGCTGTGGTAAGATTAAACAGGGAAATACAGACACACAGCAGACAAGCAGTAGCGGGCTATAGTAAGAGGGGAAAGAAAGAGGTGTGAGGCCCTCTGGGCCGCCTCCTGCCCTACTGCTAACTTGCTGGGGTCACACCCAAGTTCAGTGTGGCTTTCCCAGAGAACCTTCTCGATGCTGGTCACTTCAAAGCCTGATTCATCCTGAGATGAGCAATGATGCCCAGATAGTTGAAAGCAACATAGACAGGAGGGGCTGGCTTCCATCGCCTCCCCTCCTACTTTCCTTCTTCTCCCCAGCACAGCAGCTCCCCACAGGCTGACTTTCTTGACACTCCCCTTCTGCTCATCCTTACCTCCAAGCCTTTTCTTTACTCCCCTCATTCATCTGCTCCCCAAATCCGTCCCACCCCTCCAGCCCAGTTCAATCCACGCCTCCTCCCAGAAGCCTTCCAGCTCCCCTTCCTTGCCCCTCGCAGGACAGAACATCAGCATCATATATCTCAGAAAGAACATGATCAAGTGGAACAGATTGGGCCAAACAACATGAGGCAAAATGGGCGGAGCCGTTGATCAGAAATGCCATGCCTGAACCAGAGTAGGACGTCACACCCAACAAGCCAAGAGCAGAGGCACGAAACTCCATTACCCCAGTATAATAATAGCCATCCTGTGGGGGCACAGTCTAGCTGCCGGGCACTACTCCTTATGATCCATTTTGCAGATGAGGAAAACTGAGGCTCCAGCTGAGCAAGTTGCACATGGATCAGAAAGTCAGTGGGTGGCAGCACCAGGATTCCCATGGGTCTCGGCCATCAGGTCCAGAGGCCATACCATTAACCCAGTCACAGGCTTTGCAGGCTCCCTCTCCACGCAGGGCTATGGCCAGAATCCACTGGGGGAGGCTGGAGCTCAGAAACACAGCTGGTCCTGGAAGGAGAACTCTGAGCTCTTGTAGGGCACGCTCAGTCAAGTTAGCCACCCTGCTCCGCGCGAGGCCCAGTGCGATTAGGGACAACACTCGGCCTGTGACCAATCCCGCTACAGTGATGGAACGCAGCTGGCACTCAAGAGGATGTTTCCAAGTAAGCGACAGTCAAGCCTCAGGCTGCTGGGAAGCGCTCTTGGGCACAGGCAGGCACACCTCAGGCACGGCAAGTTCATAGAGCATTGCCCCGGCTGGAGGCAGTTCTCTGAGAAGCCACGGATGCCCCGCCTCCCCCGTGTAGAACACCAGCACGAATGGTGGGGTTCACCTCTCCAGCTGCTGACAGCCTGGATTTCTAACAGCCAACTTTAGCTCACTCCCCTCCCTCTCCGGCACTGCTCTCTCTCCCAGTAAATAGCCCTGAGCTGGCTGTCCTGATAAACTGGGGCTTTGGGGACTTTCTGCAAGTGTCTTGTAAATGGAAGCGTCTCAGACCGACAGCTCTCAGTGTTCAATGAGATTATATTTCTTATTTAAATAGCTGATTGGAGGATTGGTTTCAAAGTAAGTCACTGTGTGCCCATGGCCTCCTCGGGGCTCCTGGGGAGAAGCAATAGAGTGCGGCATTGTGCGCGGGAGCCTCTCCTTGCCTCTCTGGCCCCCATTCAGATGCCTCTGAGATGGGGGGAACCAGTCAGGGTGGGGGATAAAAGCCGCCTCCCCTCTTAGTTTGGGGAGCCAGAGATTATGCCTTTCATTCAAGAGCGCCTTCTCCAGGGCTCCCCACCATGCTCTGCACCAGTTGTCTCCCCTCTCAAAGCGAAGAGGAGATAAAAGGCAATGTGTTCGCTTCATCCCACCTCCGGGGAGAGCTCAAATCAGTCTTTTGTCAGTGGAGGATAAGTGCCACCATTTTAGGAAGGGTCGTTGTTCAGTGTGCTCTGTTGGAAGGTTTTGTGTCGGCTCTTCCCCCATTTGTGCCGCAGCTTCCCTGGCCCCCGTGCTGGGCCCCAGGCAGGCTGACGCATGCTTTCTGATTCGGAACCCACACCCGGCCCCGAGAGAAGTGACATCGTCGTGGGTAGTAGACGACCCCTGGCCCTTTGGGAAGCATGAGGTTTGCATGGGATCCAATTCTGCCTGATCAGTGCCACATAGTCCCTGCAAGGGCCCAGGCTCTTTGCTTAGAGCAAAATTGCAATTAATTGTGTGTCAAAATAACATATTAGCAACAGCAGCATTGGACCATGTGCAATCCCTCTCCTTTCAAGCTTTTGTCTGCCGGGGACTGGAGGGGCTTGTCGGGGCATCTTTGAGACAGGCTGGAAGCCCCTGTCACAAGCAGCTCCAGAGTCTCGGTGACTGTCCCAGAGCCTTGGACAAGATAAAAGGCCAGTGGTGGCCTTGCAGGACTAAAGCACGGCTCTGTTTAACAGGGCCGGGTGGAGCCAGCGATCTTGGCTCCCGGCAGCTGCAGCCCAGGGGCGGGTGGTTTGGTATGCCAGGCACATCCAGTGCCTCGTGCATCCAGGGACTGCAATCAGGTAGCTGATGGGGATGCAAGTCACATCGCCTGGACCACTGCCGCAGTGAACTGATTCATGCTGCTACTTTGAGGCAGGGAGAAGGGACAGCGGGACCCGGAGACGAACCAGGCTGGCTTTATTACACAGCTGCTGTTTTCAAGCTGGAATATTCCAGCCTCTCCTGCTCCCTCTCTTTCTGCAGAGCTGGTGCTGGCTGCCTACCTGCAAAGACAGCGCTCATTCTGGCCCTTGGCTCTGTCTGAACAATGGCATTATGCGATGCATAAAGAGTACCCGGGCAACGGAGACAGGCATGGCTTAATTCGCTCAGTGCCCAGTGGCTTTTGAACGCCCCTGCATTCAGCCTTTATCCAGAGCAGCCCCAGGCCTCCCCTACCCTTTATTCCCCATCCCTCCCCATCATAAGCCTCCCTACATAGGCCTGCAATGGAGCTGATGGCCATGAAATGAGGGACACAAAGGCAAGGGGAGACAAGAGCGCTCTGTGACTGGGAAAGACTCTGGGCTCTGGGTAAGGAGACCTGGCCATCAGTTCACTGGGTGGCCTTAGCCAGTCCCTTCTCAGCTCGGAGTTCCAGGTCCTGTCTGCAAATGAGAGCTGAGAACCAAGTCCCAGCAGGGATTTTGCAACTCTGACATTCTATAATCTGGATAGACACAGCTCAAAGCCATTGTTCTGGCCTCACTTACGGGTCGTGTAGGTCGTCCGGTGTATCAGTGACAGTCACCTCGACTGTGACCTAGGGCCAGGCCACAGGTCAGGACAGTAGGTGCCCGGTGATGCCTGTGGCACACTGGTGCCCGCCTGGCCTGTCTACGGCAGTCCCCCGCTGCCCAGCTACAGGTGCAGTCGCCCCGGAGGACGAGGAAGCCCGGTTCTGTGAGGTCCTCCAATTCTTTAAAAAAAAAAGTAGAAGAAAAGAAAAGAAATGTAAAATTTTATGCCAAGACTCACAACTTTAAAATGTTCGCTCAATTTCTTGTAAATGCTGTCGAGTCAAACAAAACCTTCCACAGAGCTTAACAGCTCGACAGGCTTTCAGATTGTAAAGCCAGGACCTGATGGGGATCCCGGGTGTCTGCACTCCAGGGGCACCGTGCTACGGAAGCCTAGAGTTGGGTAATGGGTGTTCCTGGGACTGGACGAATTCTAGAGGGCAAGCGTGCCCCATTATGCTTTAAGAAGAGAAGAGCAAAGGAGGGGAGGGGAGAGCAAAGGAGAGAGAAACCAAAACCGGGCCCAATGTCCGGGCTAACTGGATGGCCCCCTTTCCAGAAGTAAGGGAAATGTTCCTGTGGAGCCTGCTGGCTCTCACCTCCTCACTGCCCCTGCCCCCTGACCAAGTAGGGCCAGATGACAAGACTAGACTCCTGGATCCTCCACCCCCGTGTGGCTGAGAAAGTGATTCTACCACTTAAGTTACCACTTGCCCACCCAGACCCTGGCTCCCTACACTGCGGGCCTCAGTCTCCAAACCCTGCCCTCCCGATGCAAGCCCTCCCAGCAGAGAGCATTTGCAGGCACTTTCATGTAAAGATCCCAGGGACCTCCGCCCACAGAATCCCAAACCAGCGGTAATGGCCCATCAGACCAGCTTATAAAAATATATCCTAAAGAAGAAGAGCCATATCTTAATAACATGCCTACAAGTCTCTGAAGCCTCAAGTTCATATTCTTTCAACAAGAACTGAACAACTAATATTTGCCAGCAGGGAGGGAAAATACTAGGTACGAGGAGCTCCTTGAGGACCAGGATAAAGGACATACTCATATGCACATTCAGTTAGATAAAAACCAGGGAGTAGGCAGTCTGGGGCTAAAAGCAACTATCTTTTGTAGTGATTGAGAGATCACTGCATTACAGCATCAGACTTGCTGTCAAAAACATCTTCATAGACACAGCATTAATGTAGGAGGCATGAGGCCAACTCCCTACTCACCACTGTAATACAAAAGCAAAATCCTCTGTAGGATGTAGATCAGATCGCCATGGTAGGCAAGAGGAGAAAGAGGTAATACTTGATCTGTCCTCTAAACACGCAGGTAGGGATGCAGGAAGGGTGTCCCTCCCCTCCAAATAAAGGGGAAGGGCATCCGTGAGAGCAAGAATAGGGGAGCGTGCAGAGAGTGGGAGGGATAGCCCGCTGAGCGAGTGGACAGTCAGCTGGGCAAGTGGTCCCCACCTCCAGGGAAGTTCAGGCTGGCTGCAGCCGAGGGCACACGGGAGGAGACAGTTGGAAGGAAGATGAGAGAAGCTGATTAGAGGCCACTCGTGATGAGCCCCTGACAGACAGAAGTTTATGCTTTATTTTACAAGCAACAGGGAGCCACTGGAAGTCCACAGAGAGAGGGATTCTGTTAAAACTAAGTCTCAGAATGAGCCTCCACTGGCTACACAGAAAGCAGACTGGAGGCTAGAAGAGGGACCAGGAGATGGGAACGAGGGGTTAGGGGCCTGAAGCAGGGCAGGGGCAATGGGGTAGCAGAGAGGAGACGGACATCATAATCAGCATGAAGAGTCTGAATAGCTTGGTAAGTGATTGGATACCAGCGGTTAATGATGGAAGCTTCCTGCAACGTAGGGAGGATTGTGGCCACTGTCAGAAGAAGGAGGAACAGGTTAGGGAGGGATGAAGACGGTCTCAGACCCATTCTCTGAAGGGATGACCAGTCGAAAACTGATAAGCAACCTCTGGGCTTAGCTGTGTGGGTTGGAGGACCCTGGCACAGGTGGGGGGCTTCTGGATCTGGGGCCCACTAGGCAGCTGAATTCCCAAGGAGGCACTGCAGAGCAGTCACAAGCCTACCAACACTCCCCAAACCGCCGTCCACGAGGCCAGAGGCCAAGCCATGAGGTCCAGCCTCTGGGTCCTGGCAGGCCCTGAGTGCCTTATGGGGACCATAAATATTTGCCTGGTTAAGAGCCTGCACTGGAGACTCAGCAACAGCGTCTCCACTGTGGTAATTGACACATCTTTCATGGCGGGCTTAAGGAGGGAAACCGTCTCGAGTGATGGCACTCCACACTCGGTACTTGACATTTCCGAGGCACTCCACAGGCATTAGCTAATTAATCCTTGAGTCTGTTTAGCCCCCAAAGGAACTCCCAGAGGCTGCACTTGTACCCCATGGGTGGCAGTTTCACACCCTCCTGAGGCTCAGGATACCGAGCGTCAGGGTGGCGGCCTTAAAGATAGCCACTCGCCCGCTCCCTCCCCAGATGGATCCCAAGGCTACAGACCACCAGCAAGGGAGCCGGAGAGAAGAGGCCTTCCCCGTCAGGAAGGTGGGACAAGGGCCAGGAGACTGACACGCATTCAGCCCAACCAGGCGCTGCCCCACTACCCACTTTACTTTTCGCTGATCTTTTTTAGCGACTACTCATTTCACCCTCAAAACGATCCGTGTCTTTGAATTCCCCTAGGAGGAGCCCCTGAGGTAAGGATTCAAGGTCAAGCAGGGTTTTAAGGATGTGACCCCAGGAAGCACCAGTTGGGTGGGGAGAGAGAGACAAAGAAGGGACAGAAACCCACGCAGGATGTGTTGTGGAGTGCAGGCAGGTCCCATCCCACTGGGGCCCTGGAGACTTACAGAGCACACCTCAGGCAGCTCCCACCAGCCACAGGTCAAGGGCTGCAACCAGAGCATTAACTCCCTCCACCTGCTCATGCTACGTGTGCATTCAGAGCCACCGAAAGCCCTTCAACGAATATCCCCGGGGGCTTGCCTCAGGCGCTGCCAGGATGGAGAGCCCAGCGACTGCCAGTGCCCAGAGACACAGACAAAGCACCAGCAGCATCGGGCGCAACACCACTGTTCCTGTGTTCAGAGAGGAGGCCCCTGAGGCTCCACGATGGGACCTGTGGCCAAGCTCATACAGTAGGAAGCGGTGAAGCCTCTGACCCAAGTCCCTTTGCCTCCAGAGCCTGGGTTCTTTCCACTGTGTCCCACTGTCTTCCAGGTCCTTCTTCTTCTCTCCTCCTCCCTCCTTTCTCCTCCTCCTAGACCCACAAAACAAGGGACAGGCTGCCCGTTAGAAGCATCAGCTCCCCCAGAATCAGTCTCCAGACACCAGGTTTCCCTTGAGCAGGTTTCCCTGAGGTAGAGGCTTAAAGACAGATCTATCTGCTGACAAGGTCTGGGACCGAGTGGGTAACCTCCCTCTCATTTTTTCCTTGGCCCTTTAATTCATTTGATAACTTTGTGAAGAGAAGATCTGCAGGGTTTCAAAAAGCTGTAAATTCTCCATCCTCGTGCCACAGCTCCTACGGGGTTTGTGCTTGTTTTTGCTTGCACAAGCCAGTGGTAAGCACTTATCGCTGCTTGGAGAATTGAATTTGGCAGGAGAGATTTTTTGCGTTTGGGGGGTTAATTTGCTGAGCACCTTCCCCAGAAGAAATTCTAAGGACAGCAGCCAAGTGTAGAGGGGTGCAGGCAGACTGGCAATCATGAGCCAAACCCTGTTCTATAGGTGGCTCTCTCCAACCTTGAGAAGAAATGCAACATTTCCCTGCTTCCACAAACCAGAAGGCATTGTCTCTTCCTCCAATGAGCACTGTCCCATTGGAGTCCAGCTCAGGAGGGAAGCTGAGGGTCAAGGAGGTGGTGGGGTGGCCGGGTGGAAAAGGGAAAGGTTCTGGGACAAGGCATGTCCCCAAGAGTTAGGCACATACTTAGCCCAGCTACCAGGACTGGAAAACTCACAGGTAAGCAGGTGCAGCAGTAAGTGAAGATGGCCAGCCACAGGCATCAGTAGGACCAGCTACAGACAATAAGCAAGAGACCGACCAGAAGTCTCAGGAAGGAAAATAGGCAGAGCCATAATGTTGAGGGTGTGATGGAGGGGCACCTGGGTGGCACAGCTGGTTAAGCATCTGACTCTTGGTTTCAGCTCAAGTTGTGATCTCAGGGTTGTGAGTTCGAGTCCTGTGATGGGCTCTGCACTGAGCACAGAGTCTGCTTGAGATTCTCTCCCTCTCCCTCTGCCCCTCCCATTCATGCTTGATAAATCTTCAAAGGTGTGCTAGAAATGGCTTATCTAGCCCTCAAAAGGCAATTGTTACATTTCCAGAATGTCTACAAGTAGTTGTTAAACACAGTCATTATTAAAAATTAAATTATATAAACATAATTAAATGGTTGTACATTAAGAACAGAGGTTAAAAAAAGTACTCAATACTATTACTTCCTAATTCTTTTACTTCATATCATCCATACTGTTGAGTTTATGTATATGTATGGTATCTGTATGATGGAGATTCTTTATCGTAAGAGCTGCTGCATATCTCCTAAAGTTAACTGTGTTGGTAGTATTTACACCATGGAAACTGGCAAACAGTAAACATTTGGGCTTCATTTTCTTCGTAGCATTTACCAGGCCACTGCTGGAAATTGCTACCCTAAATCACACACTTCCTCTCTCCCAGCATTACAGATCCTCCTCGTGCTTATTACTTTACAGGTGGGGCGGCGCACACCTGCAGGCCATGCCAGTTCGAAATTAACTGATTTACTTTCAGTTTGATTGGTAAGTAGCTGCTGTCCCAAGGCCCCTGGGTAAAGGACATCTTTGCTCCAGCCACGCAGCCCTCCCCCCAGTGCCACTAACGGTTAGTGCCTGAGCCTGTTCGAGCATCGGCTGAGGCCAGTGTTCATGCAGTCCACGCTGTCCGCATTTGCGCCATCACCTCTGTGTGCAGCTGTCCTATGAGTAAGGTACTACTGCCATCCCCATCCTACAGAGAGGGAAACTGAGGATCTGAGGGAAAAATAAACCTCACCAGAGTCACACGGCTAATCAGAATCAGAGCTAGGATTAGCCTGAAGTTGGCCTGAGCCCAGCCAGTGTCCCCAGCTGTGGGGCCACACCATTTCTCACTGGCCTGGAGGTCTGAGGGCTAGTGGCAGGGGCTGGGCTCAAAGCCCTGGGAGACGAATAGAGTGAGGTGAGCATCTGCTCAGGTTAGCTGAGTAGGGCCCCGGGCTGGAGGGGATGGGGCTGAGAAGGGCCCACCCCATACAACAGTTGGGCTTGTTTCATAAACAAGGCAAGCCCTGGGTACTAGAGGCAGACGGCACACCAGAGAGGGCCTGGCAGCAAAGATATCTCTGAGGCAAAAGCCCTGAGATCCAGCTTAGAATTCTTAAGGTCTCAGAACGAGACCGGCCCATGAGGGTCAGGTGGTCCAAGAGTACTCACAGCTGAACCACGAGACATTATGGGGGCCCGCCTTCCCCTCCCCTTCCTGTCTGTGCCCAATCTGAGTCTTTGAACAGTGAAATCTAAAACCCTACCCCTCTCCTCAGGAAGCTGACAATCTGCACTAAGGAGAAGCTGCATGGACATACGAATGATATAAATACTAAATATTTGGTTAACATAACACAGGTGAGGTCACAAAGCAAGTGTCATGACCGAGAGAAAGCGTCCAAAACCGAGACGGACACCCTCCTCTGTAAGACATGCCATCTATCGGACGACGCAACCATTTTCCTATCACTATAATTCCCAGACATAGCGTGTGCTATTGTAAGACTGAATCACGAAGTTAGCAGTTTTCTGGAGGAAAAATACTGCCGCATAAAATTTGCAAAATTGTAAGAGCCATCCTGATTCCAGAAACGTGCACTGTGTAACAGAAAAATAGATCCACATATTCTAAGGTCACTAGGACAAAGGATATGGCAAAGAGCCAGTCCCCTCAAAGCTTCCCTTTAGAGTCAGTCAGTCATTCGGTCATTCAACAAATAGGCATCGAGAAACCAGTGCTGGCGACACAGCACAAAGCAGTAAATGTGGACTTGCACCCTGCTCTCCTAGAGCTCCCAGCTGAGCGGAGGAGGTGGTTGTTACCTTCGTAAAACAAACACATATGCACTTACAAACAGGAGCATCTGCTACGGCTGTGCTGGAGGCTGCAAGAACATTAGAAGGGACTCTCTTTAAACAAGCAGTCAGGAAAGTCCTCTCTAGAGAAGCCCCTCTACAGAGGAGGGTGAGATAGGGAAGGGGCTCCAGGGGGAGGGGAAAGCAGCCAGCTCAGTGGATGCAGAGGGTACAAAGGGAGTGTAGCACAGAACCAGGTCAGAGAAGTCAGCAGAAGTCAGACTAGGGGGGTGCCTGGGTGGCTCAGTTGGTTAAGCGACTGCCTTTGGCTCAGGTCATGATCCCGGAGACCCGGGATCAAGTCCCACATCGGGCTCCCTGCTCTGTAGGAAGCCTGCTTCTCCCTCTCTCATCCCCCCTGCTTGTGTTCCCTCTCTGGCTGTGTGTCTCTCTGTCAAATAAATAAAATATTAAAAAAAAAAAAAGTCAGACTAGGCACAGCCGTGTAGGTCATGGCAATGGGTTTAGCTCTAATTTGAGCTCATCTGGGAGAATGTGGATAAAACTTTCAATGCAGGGAGGTGACATATGCTGATGTAGGTCTTAGAAGGATCACTCTGGATGCTGGATTGAGAAGAGACCAATCAGGGTGGTGGAAAGAGAGAAAGAGAGACCTAGGGAAACCAGTGACAGGGCCACTGGAGTGACGCAGGCATGCCCTGGTGTCAGCTGGACTGGGGTCATGGCCATAGAGAAGGAGAAAGTTGGCTGATTCAGGATTTGGACAGAGTCAAGAGTATGTTGTGACTGACAGGATGGGGGAAAGGGGTGCTTTCACGGGCGATGCACTTGGGTAGTGGAGGTGCTGTTAACAAAAGAAACACTAGTATATGTACACCCCTGTCTAACCCAAGAAGAGATGGAAAAGTGCCAGGACCACAGTCACCACTTACTGAAGCCTCGAGAGTACCCAAGAGAGCAAGTTCTGATGCTGGACTGAATCATTTTTAACTTATTTGTCCCAGAATCAACAAGACACACAGTCGATGATCTGAGGAGCAACGTGCAAAATAAATGCTGCACAAATATATGAGATGAAGAAAGTGCAAGTCAGATATGGTCCTGGAGGCTTCATGGAGGAGGCGTTTTTTTCTCTAGATCAAGAAATACAAATAGCATCTAAAGAGGTGAGGAGACTGCTTTCGGCTCAGGTCACGATCTCAGGGTCCTGGGATCGAGGCCCGCGTCGGGTTCTGCTCAGCAGCGAGCCTGCTTCCTCCTCTCTCTCTGCCTGCCTCTCTGCCTACTTGTGATCTCTCTCTCTCTGTCAAATAAATAACTTTTTAAAAAAAATCTTTGAAAAAGTAAACTGTAGGGCATCTGGGCAGTTCAGTCGGTGAAGCATCTGTCTTTAGCTCAGGGTATGATCCCAGAGTCCCAGGATCACAAGCCCTGTGTCGGGCTTCCTGTTCGGTGGGGAACCTGTTTCTCCTTTGCCTTTTGCTCCCCTTGCTTGTGCTCTCTCTCTGTCAAATAAATAAATAAAATCTTTAAAAGAAAAAACAAACACATACTTAAGAAAATAAAAATAAAATATAAAATAAAATAAAATAAAGAGGTGAGGGGAATTCAGAAGCTGTGCCCTGGCAGAGGGGCAGTGGGGCCAAAGGTGGACAGATACAAACAAAGGGAGACATCGGAGCCAGGAGCCTATTCCATCTCTTACCTCCCCTGGGCAGGACAGCAACTTTCTTAGGATACCTCGTCTGGCCTGAGGGTTGCTGGTAGAACCATGTCCTCCTTTTCTTTTTAAGACAGCATTAGTAAGACATAGGTGACATACAATAAACCACACATAGTTCAAGTGTATAACTTCAGCGAATTTGGCTATATGTATAAACACCCATGCAACCATCACTGCAAGGAAGGTAATGAACATATCCATCACCTCCAGAAATTTCCCCCTGCCCCTCCCTGAAAGCCCCCTGCCCTCAGTCCCCAGCAAGCACTGATCTGCTTCCTGTCACTATCTATTAATTTGCATTTTCCAGAATTTTATATAAATACAATCATACAGTATTACTCTTCTTTTTTCCTGGCTTCTTTCACTCAAGACAATTATTTTGAGATTCATCCATGTTAGAGCATGTATCAATAATTTCTACTACTGAGTAATATTCTTTTGTATAGCAATGCTACAGTTTGTGTATCCGTCCATCCACCAAAAAACACTGTGGTTGTTTCCAGCTTGGGGCTATTACAAATAAAGCTGCTATGAACATTTGTGTACATGGCTTAGTGTGGACATATGCTTTCTTTCTTCTTGGGGAAAGAGATGGCTGTGGGATGACTGGATCATATGGTAGGTGTGTGATTAACTTTCTAAGAAACCACCCAACTGTTTTCCACAGTGTTGTAGCAATTTACTTCCCACCCACAGAGAGTTCCAGGTCCTCCACATCCTCATCAACATGTGGTGTGGTCAATCTTTAATTTCAGCAACTCTGAGAGGATATGTAACAGGATCTCATTATAATTTTAATTTGTATTCCCCTCGTGATTAATATGTTGAGCACCTTTTCATGTGCTTATTAGCTATTTGTGTATCTTCTCTAATGGAATATCTATTTAAATCTTTTGTCCACTTTTAATTAGTTTGTCTTATTATTATTGCCATTTCCTGCAAGTCCTGGATGCAAGTCCTTCACCAAATATACAGTGTGTACTATTTTCCCTACTGGAGGCTTGTCTTTTTAATTCCCCTGACAGTATCATTCAAAAAGCATAAGTTTTTACATTTTTGTGAAGTCTAATTTATATTTTTTATTCTCTTATGGATTATACTTTTGGTATCATATTTAAGAACTCTGCCTAAACAAGGTCACAGAGTTTTTCTTCTGTTTTCTTCTAGAAGTCTTACAGTTTTATGTTTTACCTTTAGGGTTATCATCCATTTTGAGCTCATTTTTGTACACGGCACAAGTTTTGGACCCAAGTATATTTTTCTAGTATATGACTATCCCGCTGTTCCATGTCATTTGTTTTAAAAAAGACTATCCTTTCTGCACTGAATTGTCTCTGCACCTTTGTCAAAAATCAGTTGTCCACTTATGTATCGTTCTACTTCTGCACCCCCAAATCCATTCCACTGCTCTCTGTATCTATCATGCTGCTGATGCCACACTGTCTTGATTACTGTAGCTTAACAATAAGCCTTAAAATCAGGCAGTATTAGTCCTCCAACTCTGTTCATTTTCAAAATTGTTTTGGTTATTCTAGGTCCCTTTCATTTCCATATGAATTATAGAATCAGCTTGCCAATTTCTACAGTTTCCATGCTGCGGCACACCCCTCTCTTTCTACTTGGAGCGTTTAACAAGGAAACAAATAGGGAAAATCTGAGCTGGGGTTGGTACCACAACTCTGAACACAGTACTTAGAAATACTGAACTGAATTGAAGGAATTCATCTCCACCTCCAAGATGGAGCAAGGGTGGTTTTGTGCTTCTAACAATGCATCCCAGGGTCAAAGGTAAGGACTACATAAGCCCCCGGCAAGACTGTCCCCTAACTCTGGGCACGGAGCATTGTCTCTTGGCCCTCCATTAGAACACACTCTCTTCTGCTCCGCTCTTTCTTGGTCATTGGGTGTAGTTCCTGCCCATAAGGAGCTCCCCCACGCCTATGTATATTCTATATCTGGGTAAACACAGAGTCCAAAACAGGAAAAATCCAGCCCTCAATAAGCATGGCAGGGGAAGCAGAGATAAAAGGAAAAGGAAATAGGCATGCCTACTAGGAAATCCAATGGAATAACAATTGTTGGGCATTGTTTTTGTAGCTTTAAAAGCTGTTTGGTGGGTTTTCTAGAAATAATAATTGCTCCCATATAGACATGCTAGGCCGTGTGCTAAGCTTTGTGTGAATTTTCTCATTCAGTCCGCAAAAGCATCCAGCGAGCAAGGAGTATAATTATACTCATTTTCCAGATGAACTGAAGCCTACAGAGGTTGAATGACCTGCCCAGGTCATTGCCAGCAAGGGGCAGAACCAGAACAAGAATCCAGGTGTGTCTGATTCCAAAGCTCACACTCCAGACTGAACCCCAGGATGATTCTGCCTTTAGGGATGGGAAGTGGAAAAGCCCCATAAATGTGGGCAGTCACTACTTAATAAGTTGCTGCTGTGAGCCAGGATCAGCCTCGAGACCCGTATGACATATCCATATGTGGTACTACACGCAGGGAAGATGCCTGACTCTCTTCTCGCCAGCTTGGGAAGCCACATCCTGATGAGAGGGGGAGACCTTCAGTGACAGATCTGATTACAGAAAGGCAAGGCCTAGGGGTGCCAATTTCTGTGGAAAGAGGTCACCTGGCAGAATCTTAACCCCTAGAGGCTTCTCAAACTGTCTTATTAGGCACAAAAGAGAATGTATGGGCTCTGACCAGAGACAGCAGAGCCCTGGGCCGAAGGGAGTGGTTCTCAGCAGGTTTTCTCTAGGTGGCACCTGTATGACCACCCACGCTTCCAGAGTTACATTTCTTAAAACTTCTCTTAAAGAAAGTTCCATCTAATCTCAAGCCAGACTCTTATTGTCTCAAGTAGGCCATTCTAGAACGCATCCATGAGACTCCTGGACCAGACCCAAGTTCCCCATCACTCCTGGAGTCAGAGAATGGCAGCTGGCCCAGTGAAACTCACCTGCCAAAGGACAGGTGAGTGGTGGATCCCCAGAAGAAAACGGAGAGCTCAGGGGCAGAACAACAGATGAACCTTGAATTGCCTCTGACACGGATATGCAGGGCACAACACCTAGTCCACAGAGCATTAACTGATAATGCTCTCTGCCTTGTCTGGCTCTGTGTTAAGGGCCCACAGCTTGTGCATGAAGTTAAGCATATGCAGATTACAGCCGCTGAAGGAGGAGGCATAAACCACTTGCGAGGGGTCGGCAGGTTGCTCCCTCGGCAGCTGAGCTCCCGCTGCAGAGAAGGAAAAAAGCCACGAGGTCTCAGGACACTCACAAAGGGAATAAAGTCACAAGATTTATTACTTACAAATCACAGAAATGGGGAGGTGAAAAAGACAGGGGGGAGGGCGGTCCTCCATCCCAGGGCAAGAGCAAGAACTTTCCATGGGTTCAACCCTAAGCTACTGTTTTAAAAGGTGCCCTGAGACAAGCAAGGCAGGCCCCTGGGGCGAGACTCCTCAGCTCCAGTCCTTACCTAAGTGCCCAGACTTGGGGTGTGAGCAGGACTGCCATCCTGCCAAAGCTGAGGAAGCAACTCAAAGCAGCTGTTCTCCCGCCACACTCTTCTGATGTTGGTCCTCACAAACTCAGAGACACGCTTCTGCCTCGGGCAGCTGGCTCCACCTTCTGTGTCCTCTGCTAGCCAACGACTCTAAAGCCTGGCACCTGCATGTCTGCAGAAGGCACAGGCTTCTGTCTGCTCTAGCAGCAATCCTCTTTCAGATTGATACGCTTGTGTGTGTTCTCCCCCAGAATCTGGGTCTGCATTCAGATATGCACCACTAGGGACAATAAAAAGGGCATGTGGGAGTGGAAATGTCCCCAAGCGCTTGGGCTGTATGGTCACCGCACCCACATGTGAGGATGGAGCACGAGGTCAGGAAACAAAGCTTGGGTTAGCAACTCTACCCTCTCCCTGGTGCCCTTGCAGAATGACACCTTGTCTCGGGTCCCAGTAGGACAGAGGGGCTACTCCAAAAGCTACTGTTGGCTCTAATTAACTGGACAATTTACCATAGGACAGATGAGATGCCCACAGAACATCCAGGATACATGACTTGGCTCCAGGTCCCAGGCGTCCTCTGCCTACCCACATCAGCCCCAAACAGGGTAAGGCAGACCCTGCTTTTCTAGGGAGTTACTGGGGTGCGAGGTGTTTCACAATGCAGCGGCAGCCACTGCAGCAAAAAAGGCAAGTTCAAAGGTAATTGGACGAGGAATTTTAAGCACCGCTGTTCCCGTGGCAAACTGCTTCATGAATACCCATCGGGATCTGTCCATATGGACAGCAGAAGGGCTCCTGCTGTTCTTTTGCTAATAAAAACTGTTGTGATTACATTTCCAGTCCTCCCAGAACAGGGTCTCCGTGGGGCCGCAGCATGGCGTGCCGAAAATGTGTGTCTTCCAGACTGAGAGGCAGTTCCCCTCCCTGCAACAGAGGGGTCTAGAGAGTAGCAACCACTGGATGTGGAGGGAGCGTCCTTCGGGGAGCTGGGGCTGAACAGGTGTGTGAGTGTATCTCTGACTATGTAGTTTCACACATCACACACACACACACACACACACACACACACACACGAGAAATCTTAATTAATGGAACAATCTTCCATAAGTGGTTCCAGTTACTAGCATTCTCCGGTTAATTAGAGGTTAACCTGCAATCACTTTTTTATTTCAACCTCCTTGTTGAAGTACATTAGTCTAATTTCACCCCAACCCTTGTGCCTGAGCTCCGGCCATTATCTGTGTAAGGAAAGCCCTACCTGCCCCCCATTCCCTGTCAGTCAAAATCCTACCCACTCTTTCTTCCTTCCCCATGGCAGTTCAGACACTGTCTCCTCCATGAGGCTTTCCCTGATTCCCAGCCTGGGAAAAGCCTTCTCTCCCGAATTATCCTAGCCCTCCGGGGCCTCCCATTACAAAACACTTAAACTTCCTATCTTTTCCCCTAGGAAAGTCCAGACTCCAGCAGGTCAGCATCAGAGACTTGCCTCTGAAACCCCAGTGCCAAAAGCATGGAACCTAAGTCATAGCAGGTGCGTGATAGCCATAAAGGTTCCTAGCCTAAAGGTTTAGGAGACTGGGATGAATCAAAATTCAAGACCTCTGGAATACTGAAAACTTTATAGTTTTAAAAAAACAAATTCCTGGGGCACCTAGGTGGCTCAGTTGGTTGGGCGACTGCCTTTGGCTCAGGTCATGATCCTGGAGACCCAGGATCGAGTCCCACATCAGGATTCCTGCTTGGCGGGAAGCCTGCTTCTCCCTCTCTCACTCCCCCTGCTTGTGTTCCCTCTCTGGCTGTGTTTCTCTCTGTCAAATAAATAAATAAAATCTTTAAAAAAAAAAAACAAATTCCTGCTTTTCCTTATTTTCTTTGTCTCATAAAAGGACTAAAAAATATTAAAAAGCTCAGTTAATTGGAGGAATGGATAAAGAAATTGCAGTATAGAGAGTGAGAACGGCATATTACTCAGCCATCAAAAAGAATGACATCTTGCCAGTTGCAATTACGTAGATGGAACAAGAGGGTATTATGCCAAGTGAAATAAGTCAGTCTGAGAAAGATAATTATCATATGATTCCAGTCATATGTGTATTTAAGAAACAAAACAGATGAACATAGGGGAAGGAAAGGAAAAATAAGATGAAAATTGAGAGGGAGGCAGCCCGTAAGAGACACTGAACTCTGGGTTTACCACTTGCTCACAGAGCCAGCTCCATACGGTCACTCGGGGACACTGGCTGACAGTTTCTACCACCTTAAATCTGCACCACCTAACACCCCTGGCCTCCTCCACCACTGCAACAAGGAGACAGCTGTAGGGTTGCATACCAGATCTCCTATGCTTCATCCCAGAAGTGACTCCCTCGCTCCTGTTCGCAGCCATTGACCGAGGAGCACATGGTCTTGGGGGAGGAGATGGACCCTCGGTGAGATGACCACTACTGTCTCTGCCTCATTCTAAGACACTCCTCACTCCCAGTCTTCTCTCTACTTAGGGTAAATCCAGACTCTTCTCCATAAAATTGTCTTCCATAAGAAAGCCAATAGGACATCAGTGTCCCCACCCCAGGCCCCGTGTTGCCAGCCCACGCCATAGGCCAAAGAAGCCCTCTCCTGTAGCAGAAAGAGCCTGGTTGGTGCCAAAAGTGAATCAACGCAGCCGTCTCCAGGCTCCAGAGCAGCCCTGACCCCCACTGCCATGGGACTGACATGGTTAGGCTCAGCTGAGCATTCTCTACCTCTGGGCTGACCAAGTCACCCTCATACAAAGAGCTACTCCAGCCAGACCACCCTCCAGCCCCTGCTATCCCTGCTGGCTGCCAGCCTCTGGCCACTGCGGGCCTTTGTGCCTCCCAGCGCACACTGGCCATCCCTCTGCCTCAGATGGCAGCTTCCTAGGACAGATCCCCATCTCGGGCCACCAAGACCCTCCCTCTTGGGTAGCCCTCAGTGCTGGTAGGCAGGGAACAGCTGGATGGAAGGACACATTCAGAGACCATTAGTCCTTTGGGAGAGTTTCTGAAATACATTTTTATTCTTCCTACTTTGCTGGTCCATCTGGAGGCCACATTCATCAAGTTCGCAATAAAGAAAGGCTGAAGGGAAATGACTGGCTCATGAATACAGTAGAGAATCTCCCCAGCCCCCTTCTCCAGCCAGAGGACAGCATTGATCATGAGACAGGGAAGAAATGGGGTAGCTCCCACCCTTTTCTGATGCCCCTAGGTGAGTTATGTCAACTCTGAATGGTAAGAGAATGACTGAATGAATGAAAGAATGTCACGTGACAAGTGCTTAATGCATATCCATTCATGTATTCTTCACAATGTCAGCTGATGCCACACGGCAGGAGGTCCTTGGCCTTTCCTGGAGAATTAGGCAAGACTGCTGAGAACAAGCATCTCCTCCCCTAATTTCTTTTTTTAGCATTCCTTATGCATCAGAATATATAATACACCTGGTCTTTATCTTCATTAGCTCTTTTGATCCTTACAACAACCTTACAAAATAGATTATTCTTACATTATGATTACTCTCATGGCTATCATTTCTGTGATACGTTATTCCTACGATTATTCCTACATTACAGATTGAGCGAACTGAGGCCTAGGGATGGTTATGAGAACAGCCTAGCTCATCCAGCTTGCCAACGGCACAGCCAGGCTGTGAGCTCAAAGGTCTGTTTGATGTCAAACATTGCTCAGGCTCTGAGAAATATCCAGCTATAGAATTCGACTAGAATTCAATTCAATCAGAACTTCTTAGGCACCTCTATGGATAAGCTCCTACAGTCTATCCTATGTGAGGTGGGGAATATGAATAAGTCATGATTCCTGTCCTAAAGGAGCTGTAATTCAGCAGAGGAAGTAAGATGAGGCCCTTAAGAGCTGTGCCAAAGCACATCCCATCCCCATTGCATTCCGCACAGCATCGTGAAACGTCTGCAGGTTCACATTCACCCGGAGGAATAGGAGAGGGTTTCCCAGAGAAGGGTGCATTTGAACCAAGTACTGGGCCTCAAAGGAGAAATAGGATTTGTGCAGGCAGAAAATGGGGCGGGACAGAACAGGGGCCATGAGACCGCAAAATCAGGACAATGATGATTTAACAAAGAATCCTAATCTTGGAAGCCCACAGCCTGGGTTCATGCCCTCACTCACACAGTAACTCTAAGCAACTCCCTGTGTTCTTGGAGCCTCAGCTTCCTTAGCTAGTACATTGGGATACTGATGATGATGCCACACCCCAAACCCATCTAGAGGATGCCGTAGCTGACGGTTGTAAAAGCAATGGGTAAATGGGGAAATGCTGAGCAAAAGTGGAACATCGTGGTTGCTATGGCTACGCACAGTGCACCCAGGGAAGCCACACTCCCAGCCCTGAGCATCACAATGAGGCAGAGACCACTGTAGTCTAAGGAGGGCGGATTGCCCTCTCTTGACACCCTCCTCTCAGAGAGCTCAAGACAAAAGTTGAGAAAGGAGGGCCTGCTACCCTTGGAGGACCCACAAACAATAAACACAGTTGAGGCAAAAGCGGCGTGTTCTCTCCCAACACCATGATGACTAAAACCCAGTGGCATGAGAGAGACATGCCGTGTCTCCTAAATATAGCCTGACTTCAGCCCCCCATGGAGCCATCTTCCAGCGGTGGCTCTAAAATTAAGCTGCAAACAGGCCTCCTGCTCCCCCTTGGCTGCTCTGGGCCCATAGGAGGGGTATCCACACCTGAAGCATTGGTGGAGAGGGTCGAAATGAGGCAGTGGGCCAGGGGCTGGCTTCACAACCTCTAAGACCCTTCTGGAACCTATAGTTGGAACGTGTGGTCCTCTCTAAAGAGCATAATAGGTGAATGAATCAATGTCACTGACTTCAGGAAGTTTACTGAGCATTGTGATTTGGCTAAGTGCTGGCAAACGATCTCAATTCAACCAAAGTATTCATTACTCCCATTTTCCAGAGGAGGCAGCATGACTGGGCCATAGTCACACTAACGGTAAACAGTAGACTCATAATATCATGGCATCTTTCTACGTCAGACCCACTAATGTGGGGCTGGCCTCACCATATCTACTTTATGCTTCACCATTTCTTCAGCCTCTAGAATAATGCAGGATAGAGAAGGCACTCAACTCATATCTGTTGAATGAATACCTCCTTTTCTTTCTCCCATAGCCCAGACCCAATCCATTAAAATTCCACAGGCTCCACATCTCCAGAGCATATCCAGAATATTTATTTGAATGGCCCAAATGAAAAGATTGACTATACCAAGCGTTGGTGAAGACATGAGGAATTGAAATTCTCATACACTACTAGATGAAAAACAGTTTGGCCATTTCTTACAAAATTAAAAATACACCTAGCATAGGATCCAGGCAGTCTGCCACCTGGGTGGCTCAGTGGGTTAAAGCCTCTGCCTTCAGCTCAGGTCATGATCTCAGGGTCCTGGGATGGAGGCCAGCATCAGGCTCTCTGCTCAGCAGGGAGCCTGCTTCCTCCTCTCTCTCTGCCTGCCTCTCTGCCTACTTGTGATCTCTCTCTCTGTCATATAAATAAATAAAATCTTAAAAAAAAAAAAAAAAAAAGGATCCAGGCAGTCCACAGCCAGCCATTACCCAAGAGAAAAGGAAGCATTTGTCCATACAAAGATCTGTACACACATACTCATCGCAGCTTGATCTGTGACAGCCAAAGACTAGAAATAGTGCAAACGTCCATGAGCAGATGAATGGGCCCACAAACTGTGGTATCACGGAGTTCGACTCCCCAAGGAGAGGGTATGAACGTGCAACGACAGGAATGAGTCTCCAAATAATTATGATGAGAACCGTAAAAACAGAGAAAAGAGTACATATTCTTTGTATGACTTCTTCTATACAAAATTCTAGAAAGTGCAAATCCACCCAGTTGTGGCAGAAGGGTTGGTGGTTGTCTGGAAGGTGGGGGCAGTGGGCCAGGGCGGTGAGAAGGGGTGGGAGGGAGGGTCATCAAGGGCCACGATGAAGCCTTCAGGCATCAGGGATATGTTCATTATTAGATGGTTTCAGGGAGGTATACATCTGTTAAGACACATCAATTGGTACACTGTACATGCAGTTTTCTTTGGATCAATTCTATCTCAAGAAGTTGTTTTTCTAAAAAAAATAAAAATAAAAAAAACCATATATCCAAAATCCAACCAGTCCTCACCCCTTCCATTGCTAACTACCCTGGTCCAAGGGCTGCCACCACCTGGATGTCTCACTCTGGATAAACCAGCCCTGTTAAAATGTCTCCTGTGCCAGAACATTCCATCCTGTGTGCGGTAGACGCTGCAGTTCTTGCTTGCCAGGTCCCCCCCACCCCAGCTGCTCTGCTAGTCAGCCCCAGTAATTCACAGCTGTCTCTCCCCCAGAGCATCGCTCTCGGCTGACAGAAGTCACCTTGCTAGGGAGGCTACACCCCCATCCCAGGCACACCGACAGCCAGGAGCTAGCTGACCAATGGAGGATACAAGTCTAGTCCCCTTCCTTCAAAAGCACATGGCTCTGCAGTGTGGTTTATACTCCAAAGTCCCACCATCGTGGGTCAGGCCAAAGCTAGACTTTATCAGCAACCACATCCTTGCTTGGCTCCTTCCCCCTCCCTATCCTAGTTTATTCCCTTCCCTTATAGGTTTGTTGTTGCTGCTGCTGTTGTTAGGCTCCATGGAGCCCAACGTGCAGCCCAGTCCATGGCTTGAACTCACAACACTGACATCAAGACCTGAGCTGAGATCGAGTTGGACACTCAGGTGACCTAGCCACCTAGACGCACCCCCACCACCACCATAGGTTTTTCTTAAAGGGCACGCCCCCAATAAATCACAGAAACCCGAATCCTTTCTCAGGCTCTGGGAACCCAACCTAAGAGAGTCGGTGCCAGGGCAGACCCGGGCAGCAGATCTGAGCACGGGATCTGGAGGGGATCCCCCATGGACCCCATGGCAGTCCAGACTATGTAGTGGCAGCACAATTGCTAAGCCTTCCCCCCGAGGTGACCAGGACAGGGTGTGTATGGGGGGGGGTGGTTAACTCATGCAGTATCTCTGGAGTCTGAGATACAGGACACAAAGTATAAGGACGAGCAAACTGGTGGCCGTTGCTGAATACTGATGAGGAGAGAAAATTACAAGCTTGGGACAATCAAGCATTAATTTAAAGCAACTGTGAGAGGCGGGGAACTTCTTCAACCTCATTTAAAGAGAGCCTCACCTCCAGCAGTTAGAGGACAGAGTGGAGACTAAACCCAGCACGGAATTGTAAGAGAAGCCCTCTCAGCCCCAGCAATATGGATATGGCAGTTCAAGGCCCCGAGAGGAAGAAGTAGAGCCCCAGGATTTAGGATAGAGATTTGGGATAGAGATATTCAGGTGGATACATTTGAACCCCCAATTCCCCTGAACCTCTAGACCTGCTGAAAAGGCCCAACCCCTGTCCCCTTGCTTTAAGTCTAAATAGAACCCTCAGCTGAGGCAGATGCCTTTCAAGATAATGCTGGCTGTCTTTGTGATGCATGGATTCACCAGCAAGAGCTCAGCCTGCTAAGGGGGAGAGATGTCCTGCACCCAAGGAGCTGTTAAGATGCAACTCCAAGGGGTGCCTGGGTGGCTCAGTTGGTTAAGCGACTGCCTTCAGCTCAGGTCATGATCCGGGAGACCCAGGATCGAGCCCCACATCTGGCTCCCTGCTCAGCAGGAAGCCTGATTCTCCCTCTCTCACTCCCCCTGCTTATGTTCTCTCTCTCGCTTGTTTCTCTCTGTCAAATAAATAAAATCTTTTTTAAAAAAATCCAACTCAGAGAAACCAGGTGAGCATATATGGAAGTGGATACTGAAGAAGAGAAGCAGAATCTCAAGCTGGATCCAGAAATGTCTATCAATATGGAGGCAGCCTCCACACTACAGGATTTAACACCCTGGTGAAGAGCCCTGGAGGGCAGTTCTCTACACGGCTGAGGTATGGCTACTGGAAGCTGCTGTCAAAGACTATGAGGAGGGCACCTGGGTGGCTCAGTGGGTTAAGCTTCTGCCTTGGGCTCAGGTCATGATTTCAGGGTCCTGGGATCGAGGCCCACATCGGGCTCTCTGCTCAGCAGGGAGCCTGCTTCCTCCTCTCTGTCTGCCTGTCTCTCTGCCTACTTGTGATCTCTCTCTCTGTGTCATATAAATAAATAAAATCTTAAAAAAAAAAAAAAAGACTATGAGGAAAGAGGTCCAAAGACTTAAATCAAAAACTTTGATTCAACTAATGTTGAAGGACCATGTGGCCCTTAAAGCCTAAAATATTTATTGTCTGGTCCTCTGCAGATGCATGGACATGGCTAAAAACAGCATAATGTCCCCAGGGGTACCTGGCTGGCTCAGTCAGAGGAGTGGGTGACTCCTGACCTCAGGATCATGAATTTGAGCCCTACACTGGGTATAGAGAATATAAAAAAATAAAAAATAAATTAAAAGATGACATGTCCTCAAGAGTCCTATGTATAAAATCAAACAAGATGAAGCATGAGAAGAAGGCTGAGATAGACATCCTAATGGAAAACCAGTCCTTTGCTCAGTTTCTAGACTTGACCCAGCTCTCAGGCCCAGAACCCCAGCTGAAAAAGAAAACTGGTCCCCATAAGGCAGTACCTTGCAACAGTATAGTAAATATGGGTAGTGCTCATTACCAGCTGGAAGTACTTTCATTTGCTCAAGGGAAAAGAGAATTGGGGCGCCTGGGTGGCTCAGTCGTTAAGCGCCTGCCTTCGGCTCAGGTCATGATCCCACAGTCTCGGGATCAAGCCCCACATCGGGCTCCCTGCTCGGTGGGAAGCCTGCTTCTCCCTCTCTCACTCCCCCTGCTTGTGTTCCTTCTCTGGCTGTGTTTCTCTCTGTCAAATAAATAAAATCTTTATAAAAAAAAAGGTGGGGGGGAAAGAGAATTACCATATGGAAATGGAACATGTGGACCTTTTAAGGGATGTTAAAGGGTATAAGCAACGGTGGGTACCCCAAGACCCAAAGTCCCATCATGGCTCCTTCATTAGAGCAGAGGCATGCGGGGGTCAGATAAACAATGGAATCATGCCCCAGGATCAGTGTCATTTCTCAATTCCCAAATACGTAATTGAAATATATCTGCTTAGCAATGGGGCGGACCTTCACAATGATTGTCTAACAGAATGAGCTCTGCTACTACAAAAGGCCACATGGAGCTGAAGCTGCCCCTGGCCCTGGACCCAGATGGTAAACCAAAAATATCATCACTTCCTGGGGAATGACAGAGATTACTGCCATCCCCAAGGACTAAAAAAATCCGGGGGAGTTGGTCCCTCTGTCCTGTCTCCCATTTAACACACTAGTGTGACCTCTGTCGTGGTGCATAACAGTGAGCAGTGACAAACATACCAGGTAGAAGCCCCATTTGCAGCTCCTGAACTGGATGTGGTATCTTTTTTTCTTTTTTAAGATTTGTATTTACTTGAGAGAGAGCATGCATGCATGTGAGCAGGGGGAGGGGAAGAGGGAGAGGGAAAGAGAGAGAATCTCAAGTAGATTCTGTGCTGAGAGCAGAGCCTGACATAGGGCCCAATCTTATGAGCCTGATATCATGACGAAAATCATGGCCAAAATCACTTAACTGACTGAGTCACCCAGGTGCCCCTGGATGTGGTATCTTACCTAGAACAAATGAACATAGTTGCGAGTAAGTGGTATGTGGCTATTGATCTGGAAAATGCTTTCTTTTCCATAACCAGCAGAGAGGAGGACCCAAAGCAGTGGGACGAACAGCAGTATTCATTCTCAGCCCTCTGTTCAATCTGTCACAGGACCCTGTTCGTTCTCCTTCATTCTGTCACAATATATCCAAAGGGGACTGGACCATCTAGACATAAGGCAGAATTTATTTGTTCACTATATTGACTACATCATGTAAATCAGACCTTTAAGAGTAAACAGTAACAAGTATGACAATAAGTAAAGATCCAGAGGGTACAATATAAACACTACGAAGATTCAGAAACCTGTCAGCATCATTGTTTTTACAGATTGCATTGTCTTGGGGGATACTTCCAAAATAAATAGCAAGTTATTGTACCTTGAAGCTTGGGACCGAGAATTTCTTTTGGCTGTGTCTTCTGTATCACTGAAGCCTCAGCACCCAGTACCACAGCACCTACCACAATAACAAATGCATGCATGAATGAATGGGATTGAAGACACTCAGAAGCCATGGCCAACATTATCCACACAAGCAGCAAAACCTTGAACTTGAGGCCAAACCATGGCACAGTCAAGTCTGAATAAATGAATAAAGAGGAGAAGCAATTCATGCTTAAACAAAGATCATTCTCTAAAAAGAATCATTCCAGGTTCCTTCGGTTCCCATGAGTGACCAACTCATACAGATGACTCTAAGTCTTAAAAGCTTTTAAAGGGAAACAGAAACTAATACCTTTGAACTCCTGTCATGTGTTAGACATTATATGCATCACATTATTTCATTTTAATAGTTCTCTTGGTTAGGTTTTCCTGACATCCCCACTGTGCAGATGTTTGAGAGGTTGCCGGTAAGCAGGGATCTCAGACTCAGCTGCTACAAGGACCAGTAGGTAGAAAATGAGCAAAGGGGCCCTAGTCACAGGCAGGGGGGAGACATGGGGAGGGTGACAAACTGGAGAGTTCGTCACAATAACCAACAAATGAAGTGAAAATTTCTCCTGCTGATTGCTCAAAAGTAGCTAGAAATCAAAACTTTGGGGGGAAGTCTCCTCATTGGTGACTGCTAACAATTAATCCAACAAATTATAAACCCCATGAGGGTCAAAGAGAATGCATGTCAGGGCCTTATACGACCCATGGGCCATCAGTTTTCAACCTCAATGGTCAAGAACTCAAGCATTGGGAGATAGTAGAATAAACCCCCTAAGGGCCCTTCATACTCAATATCCTGCCATCCTGTGGCTCCGAAGGCCCCTCCGTGCTCTGATCACCAGGTTTGTGGGGAGAGGCCTTCTCCGCCCCTTCCCCTGGCACGACCTCCCCCAATCCCATAATTTCTGTGTCCACCTGTCTAAGAGACACCCTCAAGCCTTCAGCGTGGGGGGTTAACTCAGAGCTTCAAGGATCTAGTTCTGCTTTCTCCAGGGATAGTGAGGGCAGAGTATTCCAGCCCAAAGGAGAAAAGATTCCTAATCCTTGACCCTGTCGTCATTCCTGATGCCTTTCAAACTTCCACATGCTCCAGTCTCTTTTGTCCCTCAGCATGGCAAGGTAGGCATTACTACTTATCTGATAGGTACAGGAACTGAGGCTCAGGAAAATGCAACAGTTTGCCCAAATTACACAATAATGTTGCTGGGGCCAGACTCGATTTTCCCGAGATTCTTTTCTAGGGCTCTTTTCACACAGCCACACCATCCAAGACAACAGATGCCCCTCTACAGGACTGGAACAGGCACATGGAGCCTTCCAGCCCAGGGCCGTCTAGCCAGCATCATCCACTATGCATGCCTGGAAGGCACAGATGGTTCTGCCAGCCCTCCCATCCACACCCTGGGTCCTCTGGGAAGCCCCCCACCCCCAGCAATATAGCCCCCGACGTGCTGGCCTCCATGGTGGCCGTGCTGTCTCCAGTCCCCAGGCTGTGCTGAGAGGTTCATTTGCCTACTGAAACCCAGGCCATTAAAAGGGCCAAGGAGGATTTCCTAACCACTGACTGTTGCTGTTGCTAAGAAACTGGTCCTTTAAATTCAATTTACAAAAAAGAGAGAGCAAGTAAGTGAGCCAGAGCAAGGAAGAGATGCTCGAACATCTGGTTATCTTCCTGGCTGTCTCCGGTGACTATGAAAATGAGATAAGTACCTTCCGAGACACATGCCGACCCCATTCAAGCCGCTCGCTAACTTTCCTCTGAGCTAATATTTTACATCAGCAGTGGGTGGGGGGTGGCAGGTGGGGGGAGGGGTACGGGGGGCAGACTGGAAACTTGGTGGGTTTGAGATGATTGCAGTCACCTTTTCCCCTCCAGGCACGACTCGTCCCCCAAGACAGTGAGCTCCCTGGTCCTTTTGAGTCCAGTGCCCCTCACCCCTACTTCCACTGTCAGGATAAATTCTGCATATAAGCCTAATCTTCTTTGGTTTAGGATTCCCACACAGGTTATGTTAGCTCCTATGCAGTAGATATAATTTCCCACATGTCACAGATGAGGGGAAGAATATGGAGGTTGGAAAATGCACCAGTACCAGGAGTGGAAGGGGCAGGAGCCTCATCTGCCAAGAGCTGGTTCAGCCACTCACTTCCTCTTCAGGCTCAGACAATTCAGCCACCTGCTGCAAAGTATGGTTGGACCATGACTTGCCACAGTGGGGACCACAGAAAAACAGTATTTCACGGGAAGTTACTAGGTGCTTGGTAAAAAGAATCCTCTAGTCAAACGAGTTTGGAAAACACTATGAGATTTCTCAAAGCCCTTCATGCTTTAATGTGCTAGAGGAATCTCTGAGCAGCTATCTTGGCTTGGGTCCCGTCAGAAGCAAGCTATGATGCAAGGGTTTGAGCGCAAGTAGTTGATTCGGAAGGTAATGCCAGGGAACCCAGTAGAGAGATAAAGAAGAGAGGCAGGGAAAGGAAGGTGGCCATGATGGAAGAGTTATCAAGCAAGTCACCTCTGTGGGCAATGGGAGCTTTGTCCAGGGAGCTTTCTGGGAGATGGCATGGGATGGACGTCCCGGAGTTATCCCGCCCAGAAGCAAGGGAGCTGGGGTATTCATATACGAACCGTGGCCAGTCATCGGTCAAGGCCTGCCCTTGCCAGGCTGAGGAAGGGTGTCAGTAATCCTCATCAGTCTGGCACTGCCTGTTGTTCCCCAGGCATGAGCAGAAAGATCCCAGGCAGAACTGGTAGTTGGAAGTACAGCCCGGTGCACTAGCCCGGCAGGGCCTGAGAGAGACAGGAGAGATCCAGATAATGTCTACTACAGATGAGGGAGATGGCTGCCCTTTCTAAGACTTACTGACTATGAGACTCTTTAGAGATCAGCTCTCAGGACTCATGGTCCATGGAAGAGTCCATACAAACATCAACCTAGGAGCTCTCTGAGGGCTAGGCAGATCAATTAGTCTGGGGCAATAATCTCATAATGGACAAAGACACATGTTTGTTCACCACTTCCCCAAAGCCAGACAGATGAATTCCCCAGACATGAGGCAAGTTTGCCTCTGATCTGCTCCCAGTTCATCTTTCAGAACATTCTTCCCCATTTCTGAGACTCTGCCCCCTGACCTAGGTTCTAATCCGACCATCCCAGCATGACCTTGCACCCACAGTAAACTCCTGCTACAGCAGGTCTATCATGTTCTTACCCCCAGGGCCACTACCTCCTTCTGGGTTCCCTAAATTATCCCAAAACAGGGAAACTATCTAGAGTGTCTCCTCCATCACCCCTCTCCTTTTACTGGTCAGCCGGACCTGCAGGCTTGTTTTTGAAAATAAATAACAATACTAATCCCAAGAGAGGCAACAGTAGGATGGTTAAGAGCTTAGGTGCCTGAAATCAAATTTTACCTCTACTACTCACTACCCATGTAGCCTTGAGCAAGTTACTTAACCTCCCCATGCCTCAGGTTTCTATAAAATAGGAATAATAATACTTCCATCATAGTTATTATGACTTGTTAGTTATTATTAGTTATTACAACTTGTTAGTTATTAGCAATGCACAGTGCCTAAGACAGTAAGTACTCAGGATTGATGTCATCAGGAATAACAAGGACAGCAGCTAATGTGTCTTGAGTGCTATCATGTGCCAGATACTATGTCAAGCACTTTGTAAGCATTATCACTGAATTCCAACTATCTACCTACCTGCCGACCTATGTTATTATTCTCTTCTGTCTATGTAGAAATGAGGCTCAGAGCAGTCATGCCGCTGGCCCAAAGTCACTATGTGGGTAAACAATGAGGAATGCTTGTCTGCTGGTGGAATCTCAGGCAGTGCAAAGAAGGTTTGTTGCTGCTCAAAGATGACTGGGGTTGTCTTCTAGGCAAGGATCTTTCTTTTTCTTCATTCCAGAAAACTATAGAAAGTGAATGGTTCTTCTTGGGCCCCAAGATAAATATCTGATCTTTGGAAGTAGAAGCTTTTTACCTATTTCCTCTCTTCCTACCAAAGCCTGTCCCATGCCATAAAGTCCCTTTCTCCTAGGAAGTCTTTCATGATCCTTCCCTTACCCAACCACAAAGAGGTCTCCCTCTCCCTAGGTAGAATACTACCCACATGTGACAGCCCTTTGGCATTTGACTTCCTGTTATCTTTGTGTAGGTCTCTGCAGATTTGATCTTAGAGAAGGTATGGCTGCCCACAGAGGCAGAGGCATTGCATTAAACCCCAGGCTACAATCCCGAGTCCAAGTGTGTCTGGTACTCAACGAAGAGTCAAGCATCCTACCACTGAGAGCGATATGAGAAATTATCAAGCACTCCCAACCCCTCCCTGCATTTTACAGAGAAGGCCAATAATTGCTCCAGTCACCTAGCCAGGCAATGGAAGAACCAGACTCAAACCCAGGATTCCTGACTCTCAGGACATAGATCTCACTGTGACGATGCAGAACACTATTTCCAGCATGATTCATGACCTTGAATTAATCAGTATTATTTCTAGCAAGGAACTTACATCACCCTGCCTCCCTCTCACCATCATCCATCAGAGTGGGGACAATGAGTCCCCCTCTCATCTCCCTGGCCTGCTTGCTCCTCCTCTCCTTGTGACTTCTCTACAATTATAGTCCAATGTCTGAAGGTTATGTCCCACCCACTGCTAAGACACTGGAATGTCTCCATTCTCTGCACTCTCAAATGAAAGAACCAAGATTAATGAAGCATCTTCTCTCAATCAAGAAGTCATTTCAGGCTATGCTTTTAAGCCCAGTGAGTTGTGCAAATGAATTAACACCATTTAACCTTTTTTTTTCCAACGGGAAGATTTGTGGTGCTCCCCTCTACCCCCACCCCATCTGAAGAACAAGCATGCTCCCAGTGACTTGCATTCAGCAGCCTCAACTGTGCTCTCCGAGGGAGGGTATCATGTCCCAGCACTGCAATCACATTACTCCTCGGAGTGGCTGGGTGAAGGGGAAATAGGGGGATGTCATTTCTGGGGGCTCCTCAAACTCAACACACCCACACCTAACAAAATGCAAGAGACCCTCCTCTCTCAACAGGCAGATGGAACCTGGGAAGGGGCCCCAAAAGGCAGCTCTTGCCAAGCCAAGTCCTTGATATACAGAAGGGAAACCAGAACAGTCTGAAGCAAAGCCAGAGCAATATCTGAAAGACCTTACAACAAAGTATGGCATGCACACCAACCTACCAGAGCAGACGCCTGCTATAAACCACCATAATGCTAACCAGGAACATCCCAGGGGCTATCAGCTGCAAACAAAGCACTGGCTCTTCCCAAGAAATAGGAAGGGTTGGGATGCTGATCCAGAAAGAGAGAGCGCATACAAAGAAAAAGGAAGGCCAAGAAACATGGCAGATGGCTAGAATCCAAGTCAAGGGGCATTAAAAAATAAAGATGTCTAGTCTTAAATTTTAAGTTGTTTATGTTTTTGCAATATAAATCAATCCTTCATAAGCTTTCAGTGGATGTTTCTACACACTCAAGTGACTGAGAGAATGGGGTCTGTGTGTGATATAGCAGGGGTGGGGAGTAATGGGGAAAGGACTGAAGTCTATATCTGACACTCCACATGTCTGGACAAGAACAGCATATAAGAGTCTCTAAGTCATCACTAGACTAAACTAATTCAGCAGAAGCTCAAAGCAAGAGATGACCATGAGCAACACAGGCATATTTAAAATTCTTAGGGTCACATTTGCGTCGAACAAAGCCATTCAAGGTTCAAAGAACCTTGGTCTAAGAAAATCTTATTCAGATCTGAATAAGCAAAGTAATCCAAGTGACATCTGAGTTATGCATGCAAGATTGACGTCACCCCCTCTACTACCAGCATCTACCCATACCCCCCATTATGTGGCTAAATGCCACCCCAAACCAGGAGGGTCAAATCCTGGAGTCATCCCTGACCTGTGTGCCCTCACTGCTGGTGGCCAGTGCTGTTAGATGCCTTCCCAATATCTGTTCCCCACTTCTTCCCAACTAACAGAGCCATAATTGGTTTGGTGGCAATGTGCTCAGTCCCAGAAAATGGACTGCAATTGGTCTGAACCAATTGTGACAATTCCATCCCTCATACTCCCTGCCTCCCTTGCATCTATGAGTGGCCATGTGAGTCAGGCCCAGCCAACATAGCCTAAGCAGAAGTCTGCTGAGGATGATTCTGAGCATTTAGTTGGCTCTTTTGATACAAAGAACTGATGGGGCACTGCCTTCCTCTTATTCTGGTGAGGGATGTGGATGAGATGTCTAGAGTTCTAGTAGCCATCTTGTGACCACAATGAGAAAGCCAAAAGAGCATCACAAATATAGGCTCTCAACTGAATCACCACCAAGACTCAGAGATATTCCAACGTGAGAAAATGAATTCTAGTCATGTAAGTTAAAAGTAGTCAATGTTCTGTGTCTTATATCTGAACACATCCTAAGTGATCCACTCCCCTTCTCATTTATCCAAACTCACCAAGTTCTATTCTCTTCACCTCCCGAGCACATCTCCGTCCAAGCTCCTGGTCTCCACCTCTGCTCAGCGCAAGTCCATTATTGGGACACCAAAGGAGTCTTCCTAAAACACAGATCAACTTGTTGTTAAAGCAGCTCTTGTTGCTTTAAGAGAAGCTTAAATTCAAGGTTCTTTTTGACATTCCCCCACGTACCTTTGAGCCTCATCGCCCATTATTTCCTCCCCTGGCACAAACACCCCGAACACAAGCAGCAGCCACATCAACCCTCTCCTCCCAACCCAGACACAGCAGACCCCCCCCCCCCAGGCTTCCACACCCTGGCGTGTGTTGGTCACTCTGTCCAAAGCCCTTCCCTGGCTTTTGCTCTTGGGGGAAGCAAGGAAGGCTTTATAAAGTAAAGGTCATTTGAGTTGGACTTTAAGGATGAGTAATTTTCTGGTGTGAAGGTCTCCCTTCTCTGTGTTTCAATAGCAAGTCTGTTCCTCCTTCCACTGAATCATTAGCAAAGCTTTGTCAGTATCTAGTTATGCCCATTTCTTCCTGTAAGGGTATGAGCTCCTCGCTAGACGGACCTTGCTTCTTTCATCACTATATCCTCAGCACCCAGCATATGCTGAGCCCAGAATCATTGGCCTGTCTTTCCCAGTAGGATATAAATGTATTCAACCACAGCAATTGCAAAAGGCTAATAATAAAACCAGATGGGGGAGAAGACACATGCAAGATGGTATTGATAAAAGTGACATTCAGGACAGAAAGTGGCAGAAGATAAAACTAAGGAGGTTGAGTATATGGCTAACATCTTCTGGTTCATTTTCTATTATTTCCTCAGTGAAACCTGTACATGCTCTGTTTACATGTAGACCCCACGCCCAGTGTGTCACCACACACACAGGCACATGCGCCCACATACACACACACTCACACATTTAATGACGATACTAATGAAAACAATGATGATGACAGGACTAGGTTCATGCTCATTAGGTAAGAATCATACTACTGTGCCCGGTGGTACAAGTTCCAAAAGGAAGCCAGCACTTGAGTTTCCATTAATTCATTCAACAAACCAACCTACGTGCTGGGAGCTGCGCCCTGTGCCAGGATTAAACACACTCCCCTCTGACCTCAAGGTAAGAAAGCAGTCGTTTCAGTCAGGAATCACAAGTCTATGACATGTTGTAGGAACATAGAGAAGGAAAGGAGGCAGTGGCATTTGAGCTGAGCACAGGAGAGACGGGATTCGGGCAGGAGGAGGACCAAGAAGGGCATCCTGGGCAGTACTGATAGCCCATATGACCTTCTGTCTTAGTACTGTTTTTGTAACTTGTTAATAAATTTTTGTCTCCTTTTTATTTTTTTTAAAGATTTTATTTATTTATTTGACAGGGAGAGATCACAAATAGGCAGAGAGGCAGGCAGAGAGAGAGGAGGAAGCAGGCTCCCCACCGAGCAGAGAGCCTGATGTGGGCCTCGATCCCAGGACCCGGAGATCATGACCTGAGCCGAAGGCAGAGGCTTTAACCCACTGAGCCACCCAGGCACCCTGTCTGCTTTAAAAAAAAAAAAAAAAAAAAAAAATTGCATTTAGAGCCCAGAGCAAGTTAGAGAAGTGCTAGAGACAGATGAACTACAAAAAGGTAAGTATTTTGGGGGCTGTACCTATGGCCTGCCAGGCCCTGTTAAGGACTGTGGACTTCATTCAATATGAAGCCATTGAAGGATTCTGAGCCTGGAGATGAATGAATGCGAGGCAGAGGCAGGAAGACTGTAAAGACGGCCACCTGTTCCCCAAGACAGCTCCCTTTTCCATTCATTGTCCCCAGGGCTCCCCCGTGTGCACACCGCCCTGCGGTGCAGATGTCAGCATTTGGGCTGCGTGAGGGCCAGGGGACACGTGACTCACATAAGATCATTCTTCTCCTCATTGTTTCCCTTTCCCAATAAGGGAAAAAAAATGCCTTTGGTCTCTGCCCACAGCTGTACCACTCATAACACTCATCCCGGTGTGGCAAAGGCAAACTGAGGTGGTCTCCACGGAGAGCCTGCGTTGGCCAGGAGTGGAAGGACAGAACTGTCTGGACACCCGTCTGAGCTCACACCTGGGCAAGCTTGGCATTTCCCAACAGACATGGCAAAGCACCTCCTGGCAACTAGGTCAGCTCAGAAAACAGTATGGAAAACAAAGCTTAGAAAACCCATCATCAGGAGGTAAAACGCATTCCTAAAATAAACAGAACCCAGCCACTCACTGTGTCTCTACAGCTCACTCACAACTGAAACACCCAATATAAATATGTTTTATTTGATGCTTCTTTCATAGCTTGTCAATAAATATTTTCAGTTTAAAAAAAAATGTTTTGACTTCCTTGCAGGATTATGTACCCTCCTCAAATCAAAAAACATCTAAGGCTTTATGATCAAATTTTTTAGCAAACGGGTAGAAATCCAAAAGGGAAATAATTGTGAAATATGCAAAACAAGCTTCCCCACTCTCCATTAAAAAAAAACAACACAGCAGCACACATGCAACTCCCCAGCTCACTCTCCAGAGCCCCAGAAACCTCCTTGCCCTTGGCAGCCAGGCCGTGGAGAGCCCCCCCAAATCCCCACCATCTGGCATTTTTGTCTGCAAAGCACAGGCCCTTCTACCCTGGGCTGCCTGCCCACTCTGCGGATGGAGGCTAGGCGCTGGCGGGGACTGCCTGGGCTTTGCCTCCCTGCTGGGTACACACACACACACACACACACACACACACACACACACACTCTAACACTAACACTCTCAGCCTTGCTGCTTCCTGGCCCTGCACAGTGCACTCAAGCCAGGCCTGCCACCTCTGTCCTAACCTCACCTTCTCCACATAGCAGCCAAGGGGGTCCAAATGTCAGAGAAAGGGTGAGGGAGGAAGCAGCTAGACTGCAGGAGGGGGGAGCAAGGCCCTGGGGGGGGGGTGTAAGTAGGCAGGTGGTAGAGAGAGTTTCATTTGCTGGACCATCTGTCAGAAGCAAAGGAAAGGCACCCAGCTCCACAGCCCCAGGACCCTCATGCACACTCACATACGCTCACACGTGCACATGCCCACACACACATAAACAACCACAAGCACACGCATATAGACATCCATACATACGCATGTACAGAATCCCACATATAAAGATACACTCACACAGGGATCCCTGGGTGGCTCAGTTGATGAGCATGCGCCTTTGGTTCAGGTCATGATCCCAGGGTCCCGGATCGAGCCCTGCATCGGGCTTCCTGCTCCATGGGAGGCCTGCTTCTCCCTCTCCCTCTGCCCCTGCTTGTGTTCCCTCTCTGGCTGCATTTCTCTCTGCCAAATAAATAAATAAAATCTTAAAGAAAACAAAAAAAGGTGCACTCAAGCACACATCCTCTTCAACATGTGCACACAAATGGGCACATGCACACAAACACATACACAAGCATCTACACAAATATGCATACCAACCTATACAGTCTACACATACTCACACTCACACATACAACCATGCACACAGACACAATCATATGCATGCATATTAGACTATTACCCATATGCAGCCAAACATACATGAACATGCTTACACACATGATCACATACTCCCACAGTCATCCATTCTCTCTCACGTATATCTGTACACACCACGCATAAATACATAACAAAAGTGTATACATACACATGCCCGCAGATACACAGTACACATGCACACACCTATATACTCCTGCCCATGCTCTCCTAATGCCACATGGCAGGTACACCCATATCCATAGACACTCTCTCACATGCACACCCCTGAACACATTCATACTGTATGCAAATGGTTGCATACACATGAACATAAATACGCAACTACATTGTCCTAGTGAGCTTTAATCAAATACCGCAGACTGGGTGGCTTCAACAATAAACGCTTGCTTCTCACAGGTCTGGAGGCTGGGAAGCCCGAGATCAAAGTGCTGGCTGACCTGGTGTCTGGTGAGGACTGTCTTCCTGGCTTGTGAACAGTCGCCTTCTCACTACATCTCCACATGGTAGAGAGGGAGCGCTCCCAGGTCTCTTGCTTTTTTTATAAGGGCATTCATGCCATCATGAGCGCCCCAGTCTCATAACCTCATCTAACCCTATTTACCTCGCAAAGATCCCGCCTCCAAACATCATCACACTGGGGGTTGGGGTTTCAATATATGAATCTGGGAGGCTGGGCATGCATTCAGTCCATAGCACATATTCATACACACACACAGAAATGCACACCCATCCACAGTCACATGTATGCACATACCCCTGCACACTTGAGTATGAAATCACACATGCATGTGCTTATACCAACACCAAGACTCACAAATACAGTCAAAACACAGGCATGTTCACAACAATCCCCTACCCACACACACAACCCCACACTCAGACATACCCATACACGTACATATGCTCACCAACACAGACACAGACATGTCACTCATGCAAACATATCCATAATTCCACACACAAATACACCGATGCACATATATGCTTCCTCACATGCACATAGATGTCCACACACATTTCTACAATTAAGTGCATACATGAGCATACAAATACTCGATCACGTGCACACACATATATGCCCATTGCCTCTCTCTCTCTCTCCCCCTCTCTCATACACAGACACAGACAGCCTGCTAGCCATCTTTTCTTCCCATTAGGAAAAATCACATTTATTGCCAATACGCAGAAGGCTCCGGTGGGGTCACACCACTAAGTCTGCAGGAGTGAGAACAGCTGCCACAATTCCCCACTATCCCCAACATGAACCCACATTTACCCTCCCCTGCCTTTACCACCTCAGCACCATCTGCTGTCCCCAGGGGGACACCTGGTCCAGTGTTCTCAAGCCGGGCCACGTAGCAGAACCTCTGCTGTCCACCAATACTGACCCTAGGACCCTAATGCAATTGATCTGAGGTGGGACCTGGGTACTGAGTTACAATTTTTAAGTTCTACAGCCTCTCTGGCATAAACCCCCATCCCAGTTCCAGAACTTCAGAGAACTTAAGCAGAAATTACTTTCTCCATCTCTAAAATGGGAGAAACAATAGTGTCTATCTTATAGGTTGTTCTATAGATTAAATCAGATAATACATCCAAATCATAGGGTGCATAAATGTTAACTATAGTTACTATTACTAGTTTTATAATACCACAGGATATTCCTGGAAAATGTTGAGTCCAAATTAAACAACAACAACAACAACAACAACAACAAATGGAAAGTAACCCCTGAAATCTGTATGACCCAGAAAGCATCTGGGCCCATCTGGCTGACCTCCGTCCGACACCTGTCCCCTGCAGGACCAACAGAGCATCGGTATTTCCACCACCCAGAAGTCAAATTCAGGGACTGAGCATCACCTCTCCCTGCTTGTTATTTTCTTCTCCTCTTATTTTCTTTAGTATGATAAGGACAAATCCTCCTACACATGCTTAAGGCTGCACAATCTAGAGTGGGTTCCTACCATCCAGGTCTGCCATCCCTCTGACATGTCAGAGGTATCCAGTCCTCCCTCTGTGATGAGAAAGCAGAGCCACAGAGAGCTTAGCCATGTGTCCCGAGTCATATATTTACCAAGCAGTGGATGTGTCTGGTTCCATGTCCAGAGTTTTCTCCACTGACACCCTGCCAGGCTGTCACTCCCCCACCTCCATTCTCTGTGCCCCCTTCATACTCTGTAGTCCCCTCCCTTCCACTCAGAGGTCCTCCACAGTCAGGGTGGCCTGCCACTCTCATCAGGAGAACAAGGAGTGTCACAGACTTGATGGGTAAGCATTTAACACCAGAGTGAGAAGTAGTTGATTACAGTCTTATTCCAGAAATGCTTAAAATGGAGGGAGGAAGAGAACATAACCAATACTGGTCAATGGACCTCTGATTTCACTACTTTATTAAAAGCAGGACCTAAGGGAGCCTGGGTGGCTCAGTCGGTTCGTTAAGCAGCTGCCTTTGGCTCAGGTCATGATCCCAAGGTGCTGGGACTGAGCTCCACATCAGGCTCCCTGCTCAGTAGGGAGCCTGCTTCTCCCTCTCCCTCTGCCTGCCTCTCTGCCTACTTGTGCTCTCTATCTCCCCAGATGAAAAACTAAAATCCTTAAAAAAATAAAATAAAATAAAAGCAGGACCTAAACAAGAGGGAAGAAGGGGACAAGACCAGTATTTCTGACTACCTCTTAGGCCTGAGGCACTGTGAAGACACGACTTGGTATTGTAGCGAAGACAGAATAAAATGCGGGTTCAGAGCACTAAGTTGGCTTGAGTTTCAGCTGCACCATGCCCTAGCCATGTGACCTTACGTCATAGCTTTTTTAAAGGGTACAATGGAGTCTGATGAGGTCATACCTGGAATATATGATCGTCTGGTGTTGGAACACCCAAAGATCTCAATAAACTTTGGCTATTCAATCTTATTAACTATTACCCATATTTCGAAGTTTCACTAAAGAATTGTGGTCCAAGTGAGGACTCCAGATTATTTCAAAATATATTCTATTTCGGGGCGCCTGGGTGCCTTGGTGGTTAAGCATCTGCCTTTGGCTTGGGTCATGACCCCAGAGTCCTGAGATCAAGCCCTGCATCGGGCTCTCTGCTTAGTGGGAGGCCTGCTTCTTCCTCTCCCACTCCCCCTCCTTGCTTGTATTCCCTCTCTTGCTGTGTTTCTGTCAAATAAATAAATAAAATCATAAACACACACACACACACACACACACACACACACACACACACACACACACATTCTATTTTGTGTGAACTAACATGGTGTTCACTGGCTGGACTCTGTTGTCGGGACCAAACTACCACTGTTGTTGTCTCATTCTGTTCCCCACATGTAATCATGGAGGTGGCACCACCGCTGTTCCCAAGGAGTGTAGAGGCTCCTAGGGAAGAAAGAACAGTTCAGAAGGGCACCAGGGTGGCTCAGTCATTAAGTGTCTGCCTTCTACCCAGGTCATGATCCCAGGGTCCTGGGATCCAGCCCCACATCAGGCTCCCTGCTCAGTGGACAGCCTGCTTCTCCCTGTGCCTCTCCCCCTGCTTGTGTTCCCTCTGTCTCTGTCAAATAAATAAATAAAAATCTTTATTTAAAAAAATTTAGGAAGAAACAGAATATAAGGAACTAGATGAAAAATGAATAAAATGGGAAGCCTGGGTGGCTCAGTCGGTTGAGCGACTGCCTTTGGCTCAGGTCATGATCCTGGAGACCCGGGATCGAGTCCCACATCAGGCTCCCCGCTTGGCGGGAGGCCTACGTCTCCCTCTCTCACTCCCCCTGCTTGTGTTCCTTCTCTGGCTGTGTTTCTCTCTGTCAAATAAATAAAATCTTTAAAAAAAAATAAAAATGAATAAAATGAACCATGCCCACATGCAAATAAGGAAAATGAGATTCAGAGAAGCAAAGTGATTTGCCCGCGGACATGCAGCTGATAAGGGCAGGGCCTGGGGTTCAGGTGTGTCCTGATTCCAACTCTCAAATCTAATGCTCTTTCCACCAAATCTAAGAGCTCTGGGGACTCAATTTTTAGAGCAAATAGAAACTCTGGCAGACGGGGGGTGGGTTCTGATAGAAAGAGTGGTCTAAACGTTTCCCTGAGTGAAAAAAACAAGAAGTCTTAGAGAATGACTAATGAGGATCAAATGGGAAGTTTTGAAACTCCCATTCATAAACACAGCAAAATAGATAAGCCATCCAGGAGTAACCATCACTGGAGATAACATGTCATTTTCAGAGAGGCCCCCAAGAGCTGAACAAACAAACACACCATACTTCTTCATTTGAAGAGGGCCTACTGAGAAAATATTTATTTTTCCAACTTAGTGCATGACTTTAACTGATTCTAATCAAAATCCTAAGTGAATTTTCTTTAGAAATTGTAAAAATGACTCTAAGTTTCATCTGGAATAATGAACAGATAGAGGTGGGCAAGAAAATATTGAAAAAAGAAACACAGGGACAGCTAGGTATACCTGGATACAAAAACATGTACATGTACAAGTTCAACGTGGATACTGGTACAACAACACAAAGGTCAACACAACAGAATACTCAGTCAGAAACACGCTGGCAGATGCAAGAACCTAATATCAAATCAAGGACACTTAATAAACCAGTGAGAATAGGATGGATTGTTCAATAAGTAGGGTTGAAAAAATTGGATACCTGGGGAAAAATCAAATAAAACAAAACACTAGAAGAAAATGTAGTTGAATATCTATCTGACATCTCTCTAAATACAAGCATAAAAATTAGGATAAACTACAATGGAAAACATCAAGATTCAACTATGTACAAATCCGAAACTTCTAGAAGTCAAAAATCAATATATGACAATGGTGGAAGCTAGGCGATAGGTATAGGGGTGGTGGGTTTAAATTACACTATCTGCTCTGCTTTTGTGTATGTTTAAAAATGTCCAAATAAATAAAAATATTTTTTTAAAGCGAGTGCTATGCCTGGGTGGCTCAGTGGGTTAAGTGTCCACCTTTGGTTCAGGTCATTATCCTGGGGTCCTGGGATGGAGCCCACTTCTCCCTCTGCCTGCCTCCCCCCCACACTCACGCACTCTCTCTCTCTTTGACAAATGAATAAATAAAAATCTTTTTTAAAAAAAAGTTATGGTGATAAGGAAAATGTGGCATACGTATGTTTATATTTATGTATAATAGAGTATATATAGTATACTTATGTAATGGCATATTATGTAGCCATAAAAAGAACAGGACCTTGTCATTTGTAACAACATGGATGGACCTAGAGGGTATTATGCAAAGTGAAATGAGTCCGACGGAGAAAGGCAAATACCATATGATTTCACTTACATGTCGAACATAAAATATAAAACAAATGAGCAAACACAAAAAAAGTAGAAACAGATCCATAAATACAGAGAACAAACATGATTGACAGGGGAGGTGTGTAGGGGGATGGGTAAAAGGGTGAAGGGAAGTGGAAGGTACAGACTTCCAGTTATGGAATGAATAAGTCACAGGGATGAAAGGTACACCATAGGGAATATAGCCAGTGATATTGTAATACCATTGTATGATGATAGGTATACTTTTGTGAGCATAGCAAAATGTATAGAGTTGTCAAATCACTAAATGGCACCCCAGAAACTAATGGAATGTTGTGTGACAGCTATACTTCCATTTTTAAAAAGTCCATGGTTACAAATTAAAGTATTTAAAAGTTTAAAAACTTAACATAAATTTAAAAGGCAAACAACCACCAATATAGCATATGAAGGTGTAAAGAGCTCCTCCAATGACTAATATTCACTAGTGCATCAGTAGATAAGAAGTGACTATTAGTGGATTACCTCTTCAGATCAAATCCCCCTTCCTGTTTCCTCATGGCCTTTGATTTCCACTGAAAGACCCACAAGGTTCTGGGGAGGCTGACTCCATCCCCCACAAGGAGATCATATGATGTGGCTACCCCAATCAGTGCATCTCATTCCCCAGCCACTGTGAGTGACGGAGGAAGAGGCAAGTGAGCAAGCCAAGCCCAAGAGAATCACTCTCAAAAGTTTCCGAGATCAGGGACAAGGAAGCTCTTTCTTTCCTCCATGGACCTCAGTAGGGCTCTAGGAGCTTCTGGGAAAATGCTGGTACCTGCAGGAAGCACCACCAACAACCCCAGAATAAAGCAAACACTATGAAGCAGAGCCAAGCACTCAGTAGAGACAGAGAGAGAGCTTCGTGACTGGTTTTTTTGTTTGTTTGGTTGGTTGGTTGTTTTTTGTTTTTTGGGTTTTTTTTTTTATCAGTACCAAGTTTCATGTAAAGCTAAACCTACTCCTATTTAAATATATTGAACAAAAATCCCATTTTTTTTCCTGAGTTTCTGTTACTTGCAAACAAAAGCAATCAAACAAAAATGAGCTAACTGAGCCTAAACATGTAGAGATCTCAAGCATGCCCCCAGTAGGATGCAGAGAGCAGATTTTTCCCGTAGTCCCGAGGTGGTCAGGAGGTTCAGGGTAGGCCAGTGTGGGCAGGCTTCCCCTCCCTCAGAGGTTGAGTAGAGTCTCACCTGTGCTCTGATTGCTGCTACGATTCATCTCCAGTCTCCCCACAGCCCCCTTCTCTCTCATCTCCAGTCTCCCTCTGAGGGAATAGACTCGAAGACCACTTGGGCCCCTAGAATCCCCATGGCAAGGCATACTTCCTTCGGTACCATGACTTGTCTGCCCAGGAAGATAGTGAGACACCAGGGGCAAGTGCTCTTGGATTATTTCAGTAGAGATCCAGAATCTCCAATCTGAAGATCCTTTCTCCTGCCCTAAGATTGGAAAGCAGATTGGGGAATCTTCCAGCAGATACAGCCTCACTGGGGGTGGTCAAAAGTGGAGGCCAACTTAACTAGCCATCTGAGTATGGTCTCCTCAGCTTGACCAGACCAAAATGGGACCTTCTCCATACACCCAGACAGAACCAAATTCTCAGTGACAGACCATAAAATTGGAACACCAGCTGAACAAACCCAACAGTTAATGCATTCATCCACAGTGGTAGCCTTCCCTTTGTAGACCTTGAATGCTCATGCCCATGTGCTCGATTCCTCCAGGTATCTCAGTCCCTGAAGTGGCCTAATAAGCATGACATTGGGGCCAATGAGGACTCAGATTCTCCCCCAGGCATGGCGGTACCCCGTGATCTGAGCTGCCCCTGCTCACTGCCTGTCCCATCTCTTCCAGGCCCCTGAACTTGGCCCCAAAATGTATTTTACCAAATTTGCCTCTGGGAATCCTGTTTTTCTAAGACAACTCTTTTTCATAATCATTTCTGTCTATTTTTAAATTATTTCCTTTCCTAGTTGTTATTTTTACATTCTAACTAACTTTGAGCATATCTGATAGAGAATAAAAAGGATAAATGCAACAAATCTAAGTTAAAATATATATTAAAATGACCACCCCTCAACTCACCATCCAACTAAGAGCTAGAACATCACAAGTAATTTGTATCTGCCTATCCCACCCACATCCTCCCGCAACAAAACAGCCACATCTTGAATTTTTGTGTTTAACATTCCTTTACGGTTCTTTGCACTGCTTGCACGTATAAATGAGTTATACAAATTGGAGTTATACTCTGCATAGTCTTCTACAGACCTACATATTTCACTTAATAGTAAGTTTCTAAGGCACGTTCATGTTGTTCCAAATAGCTGAAGTTTGTGCATTTTAATTGCTGCATGTTATTCCTCTGTGTAAAAGTGTATCCTGAGGTCCACATCCCTCCACCTGGCTAGACACTGGCGTTGTCTGAGTTGCTGAGGGCTTTGTGCCGTACTAAACATGCTGCTATAAACATTTCTGCACGTGTCTCCATACATGTGATCCCTATATGCAAGAGACTCCCTGAGGTTTACACCTGGGAGAGGCACCACTGGGTCAGTAGATATTCAAATGTTCAATTTCACAAGAGAATGCCTGTGTTCCCATAGCCTCTCTTTATGTGGTTGCCAGTGTTACTGTGCCCCACTATTCACTCCCCGACCTATAAGAGGACAGATAATAAATCTGCTCCTGCCTGTGGCATGCAGTGCATCTTGCGTGGATGGAGCACACCTCCCTGACATGTGACTTGCACAGACCAACAGAACATGACAAGAAGTGACAAGTGCCTTGTCTAAGCAGAAACTTTTAAGAGCCACCACGAGGTACTGCCTTTGTTCTTTTCCCCCTCTACTGTGAAATTATCATGTCCTAGATGAGGCTGTTCCAACACTCTGGATCCTTGGATGAAGATATGTGGAATGGAGCTGTAGCCATCCTGAGTGACAAAAACTGGGAGAGAGAAATAAGCCATTGTGATAAGCCACTGGATTCGAGGGCTGTTTGTTACTGCATCATAATACGGCAAAACTGCCTGATACAAGATATTCAGTGAATATTTACTGAGCATCTCCCACATGCCAGGCACGGTGCTGGGTTCTGTGAAAGCAATGATGGCCAAGATAAATAAGGTCATGACTTCCTGGGGTTCAAACTCTATACAAGCAGCAAATCCCAAAGGCCTTGAGATTTTCATGTATAACTCCCAGGAACAAACTCATCAGTTAAGACTCCTTCTGTCAGAAGTGATGCACTTGATAAAGAAACATGTAAATTTGTGAGTTCTTATAAACAGAAAGTCCAGGCATTAAGCTTGAAGAAGGGATGGATCCAGGAACAAACAATACTATTGGGGCCCATGCTCTTTTTCTCTCTCATTCTTCCTCTTTCTGCTTTTTTCATCTGTGTCCCCATTCCCAGACACCAGTCAATCCAGGCTACCCATCCCTAGCTCTACGATCACCAATTCAAACAAAGTCCTGGGTCTCACTCCCAGAGCCAGGTAGGCCCACAACCCCATCCCTGAACTGATCAATGTCCAGGGGGATGGGATACACTGACTGGTCCAGGCCTGGGTCATATGCCACCCCTGGAGCTGGTGAGGAGGTCACCTTACCCAAACCGCATGGGCTAAGAAGAGGGTAGGGCGTGGATACCTCCAGGAAAAATCAGGGCACTCTTACCAAAAGAAAAAACAGATTCTAGACAGGCAAACCAACAATTGCCCTTACCAATGAAACACTGAAGCTGGCTCCCACTGGCTCATGAAAAGACAGTAGGACATATCCCTTCCAAACTCCACATTCAGTGACATCACATTGGCAGTAGGAAATCAGCCATTGTGGGGGTGTTTACACCAAAGGAATGGGCAGGCACTTACACTGGGGCTGTAAGCTCCCCAGAGAGCCAGGCCTTGTGCATTTACCAGCACACCACTGCCCCAACTCTGCTGCAGCCTGAAATGGGTGTGTGGGTGTGTGTGTGCACATGCACACCCGCGCATGCTTGCAAGTTTAAATTTGCCTTCTCTGCATTAGAAATCACAAATGCAGACATTGGCTATAAACTCCAACATAATTTGGTGAGCTATACCTCTTCACTTGGGCTATTAAATCATTTCCCCTCCAAAGGTACACATGTTGCGGCATAAGGAGCAAACTGTTGACAGATGGTGGAGAAACTTCACAGGCCCATAATTGAGACTTATTTTCATACATTTGTGCCAGTTTGAAATCTAATTGCCAATAAAACAATACTGTGATAGTGCCACATCTAATGCCTCTGCCACTCTCCAAAGTTACACTTGAATCCACTAGTAAATTCTAATCTCCCAGAGAAAAATATTTCCCCCTCTCCATCGGAAAAGCAGAGCTATAAATCCATGTACAGTGGTTCATTTTCAAATGCGAACCTCCTTTCCCCCGTCCCCAAAGAGCCCTCACTCGGCTAATGTTAGTGCCTGCCTGAGAGCAGTAGATATTCTTTGTTTACTTGACAGAAGCACAGATGTGGCTTAGTGAATCTGGGATGAGGTCTTTCGCAGAGAAATGCTTTGACGGGCTAGGTTACCCTCCCCCTTTGGAGTGACCCAGTACCATGTCTGGAGATATTTTGCCCCAATCAAAAAAGTGGCCAGAGGCCCTTCACTGTCCACTGAGCAATGGAAGGTGGAAGAAGCCAGAACTCCCCTCCTTGCTTTTCTGTTTTCACTCTCCTGATGAAAAGGTTTGAGGATAGATCGATCCAGATCAATTGAGACTGTAAATAAAAAATGGGCTTTCAGTGAGATGAAGGAGAGCAGGGTTCATCTGTGTCTACTGAAAAACACAACCTGTCACCTCAAACCACAGGCCTGCTAGCAGTAGTCACAGCCCTTGTTCACAAGCCAGAAGCTTTGCCCAGTTCACAAAGAAATCGTTATTGGGTGCTGAGTCTGTGCCAGGTCTGTGCCAAGCCCAGAGGTGGCGCGGTGAACAGAGCAAGTATGGCCGTCGCTTCCATGGTCTTCACGGGACCTGCAGGGGGGTTATTATCTTCCCCGTCATATAGACGGTAAGCTGAGGCTCAGGCTGGTCAAACAGTTCTTCCTCCAGGATGTACAGTGAGTAGGAGAGGAGAGACTTGGCAGGCGCAGATTAGCTGATTAACCTCCCAGTCCGGTTCTGTTGTTACAAGGATTCAGTGAGAGAGGCACCTGCATGGCTCCACTCGTTAAGCATCTGACTCTTGCTTTCAGCTCAGGTCATGATCTCAGGGTCATGAGATCAAGCCTCGCTTTGGGCTCCGTGCTCAGTGTGGAGTCCATTTGAGATTCTCTCCCTCTGCCCCTCCACCCCTGCTCGCTCTCTCTCTTCTCTCAAATAAATAAACAAATAAATTTTTTTAAAAGATTCAGTGAAATAGCTAACTATGGAAGCTTGAAAAAGTTTGGTTTCCTTTCTCCTCCACCTGCGGTCCCCGCTCTCCCACTTGGGACTCCATCTCCCTCACCTTGCACACACAGGCCTTTAAACATGTGAAGGTCGTTATACAGCTTTCTGGAGGCTTCCCTTTGCCATGCAAAATAATACTCAGTTGCTTCAGACATTCCCCCAAATCATGGCCCAAAATCTAACCACTGCTTCTCAAACTGTAGTGAGCACAGAAATCATCCACAGAACCTGAAATGCAAACGTCAGCTCAGGAGGTCTGGATGGAGCCTGAGACTTGGATCTCTAACCAGTTCCCCTGGGGAGTACGGATGCTGCCGATACACAGACCACACTTGGAGTGGCAAACTCAGGGCATGGACCTGCTCTGTCTGATATCAGTAGCCACTGGCCACATGTGACTACAAAGCTTTTCAGAGATTGCTAGCGCAAGTGAGGAGCTCAGTTTTTATTCATTTAATTGTAATTATTTAAAATGTAAATGTATAAAAACTACATTATTATTAAGTCTAATTAAATTTAACTAAAATTAAAGTATTAAATATTTTCCCACTAATCACAATTTATCATTTTGGTAGAACTCTATTTTATTTTAACCACTGAAAATTTAGCATGTGAATTGAGATGAGCTGGAAGTGTGAAATACATACTGGATCTCAAAGACCCAGCACTTGGGGGAAAAGCTTGCAATATCTCATTTATAATTTATTTATATGGACTAATACTGAAATGAACATGTTTTGAATATATTGGGTTACCTAAAATCTATTATTGGCTACTAGAAATGTTTTAATTTTTTTTTCTTTTATTTGACAGAGAGAAACACAGCCAGAGAGGGAACACAAGCAGGGGGAGTGAGAGAGGGAGAAGCAGGCTTCCCGCCGAGCAGGGAGCCTGATGTGGGGCTCGATCCCAGGTCTCTGAGATCATGACCTGAGCCGAAGGCAGTCGCTTAACCAACTGAGCCACCCAGGTGCCCTGAAATGTTTTAATTTTTGGTAGATGATAGATAGGTAAATAGAGTACGTGAGCTCACATTATATTTCTATTGAACTACCACGGTCTAGATCATTCACCAGCCTGAACACCTTCTGTTTGTCTGAGCTCTAGCTTATGAACATTCTACTGACCCATGATCTGGACACTGTACTCAAACTCATGCATCCTGAAGTTATTGGATTGTTTTGCATGAGATTGAGGGGTAACCACATCACATCAGCCCCACTGTCTTTTTGTCACCTGATATTCATCAGCTCTTCCCTAATGTCCACACGTGTGGTCTAGATTTGTGAGCTGTTACCACTATTTAGACAGTAGAGTTTGCCCTAGTCAGTTTCTCCTTCTTGTTTCAGCCCATTCTTCCTGCCGGTCAGGGTCTCCCCTGAATCTCGACTCCACCATCCCACATCTCTCTCCCAACTTCACAGCTTCCTCCTGTCTGATAAGCTTGCCTTTATGTCTTCAATGTGGACAGAAATTAAATTGTTGAAGGGGATGGGCCACATCTAGAACAGAAAATAGTAGGGAGCACCTGGCATGCTGTCTACAATCAGGAACTATTTAAAACAGAGTCTGGTAAGTCCTTCTGCTGGAATGACTTACATACATTTTTTTTCCGAATGTTGCTCTAGAAAAGCATTTAATGACGTGGAGCATTGTCCTTAATATATTTAAGGGCTAAATGCACTAACATAACAGTATATAAAGAATACTATTTTCAAGTATATATTTACACAAGTGGAAAAAAAAGACTGGTATACAAATATATAAAAACAGTAAACATGGTTGTCTTTCGATGATGGAACTGAAATCACATTCATTTTCCTTGCAGAATGTTTTGCTTGCTTCGTCTTGTTAAATATTTACTTGTTTAATATTTGGGGTCATTGGCATTTTACTTTATTTATTTATTTATTTTAAATATGGAATGCGTCACAAGTTTGCCTGTCATCCTTGTGCAGGGGCCATGCTAATCTTCTCTGTATCGTTTCAATTTGAGTAAATGTGCTGCCAAGGCGAGCACGGGATCATTAGCATTTTACAAGAGGCAGAAACTGAGTCTCAGAGAGGGTACCCAGTCTCTCCTGGGCCGCTCTGCTGAAGCGCAAGACCATGGAGGGCTCTAGTCTCCCAATGCCACTG
>PITA01014736.1:0-33058 GCA_004023965.1 Spilogale gracilis
TGCATTAGTGTCTTAATTTTCTTTGGGTAAATACCCAAAGGTGGAATTATTGGATCATAAGATATATCTATTTTTAATTTTTTGAGGAAACTCTATACTGTTTTCCACAATGGTTGCATCAACTTACATTCCCACCAATTGTGCTCAAGGGTTTCTTCTTCTTCACATCCTTGCCAAACTTATTTTGTTGTCTTTTTGATACTAGCCCTTCTGACAGGTAAAAGGTGATATCTAATTGTTATTTTGATTTGCATTTCCCTGATGATCAGTGATTTGAGCATTTTTTCATATGTCTGTTGGCCACCTGAATGTTATCTTTGCAAAAATGTCTATTCAGGTCCTCTACCCAATTTTAAATTGGGTTATTAGTGGGTTATTTTTTTGGTGTTGAGTTGTATAAGTTTTTTAAATATATATTTTGGATATCAACTCCTTATAGCATACATCATTTGCAAATATCGTCTCCCATTCAGTAGGTCTTTTCATTTTGTTAATGATTTTCTCCACTGTATAAAATTTTTTTTATTTTGGTAACTCCCAAGAGTTTATTTCTGCTTCTGTTTCCCTTGCTTGAGGAGACGTACCTAGAAAAATGTTGCTAAGGCTGACGTCAAAGAGGCTACTACCTATGTTTTCTTCTAGGACTTTTAGGTTTCAGGTCTCACAGTTAGGTATTTAATTCATTTTGAATTAATGTTTGTGTAAGAGGTAAGAAAGTGGCCCCATTTCATTCTTTTGCATGTAGCCGTCCAGTTTCCTCAGCACCATATATTGAACAGACTGTCTTTACCCCATTGCATGCTCTTGCCTCTTTTGTCATAGGTTACCTGACCATATATGTGTGAACTTATTTCTGGACTCTCTTCTGTTCTGTGGGTCTAGGTGTCTGTTTTTGTGCCAGTTTTGGTTATTATGGCTTTGTAGTATGTCTTAAAATCTGGTATTTTGATACCTCCAATTTTGTTGTTCTTTCTCAAGATTGCTTTGGCTATTTGGGAACTTCTGTGGTTTCATATACATTTTAGTATTGTACGTTCTAGTTTTGTGAAGAACACTGTTGATATTTTGATACATATACTTTGAATGTGATTGCTTTGAATAGTACGTATATTAACAATATTTGTTCCAATCTGTGAGCATGGAGTATCTTTCCATTTGTTTGTGTCATCTTCAATTTCTATCCTCAGTGTCTTTTGATTTTCAGAATACAGGTCTTTTTAACTCTTTGGTTAAATTTATTGTAAGGTATTTTATTCTCTTTGGTGCAGTTTTAAATGGAATTGTTTTCTTAATTTCTTTCTGCTATTTTGTTATTAGTATATAGAAATGCAACATATTCGTGTATTTCTCTGTTAATTCTATATGAATTAATTTCTGTATTAATCCTAAAATGTTACTGAATTTATTATTCTAACAGATTTTGGTGGATTCTTTAGGGTTTTATATGTATGGTATTATGTCATCTACAAAAAGTAACAGTATAACTTCTTCCTTATTATTTTGCCTACCTTTTTTTCCTTTTTCTTGTCTAATTACTGTTGCTAAAACTTCCAGTTCTATGTTGAATAAGAGTGATGAGAGTGGACATTCTTGTCTTATTTCTGATCTTGAAGGAAAAGTTCTCAGTTTTTTAGCATTGAGGGTGATCCTAGCTGTGGGTTTATCATATATGGCCTTTGTTATGTTGGGTATGTTCCCTCTATATCCACTTCATGAGTTTTTATCATGAACAGATGAATTTTGACAAGCACTTTTTCCTGTATGTATTGAGATGATCATATGATTTTTATCCTTTATTTTGTTAATGTGGTTGATTTGCAAGTATTGGACCATCCTTACATCCCCCAAATAAATTGTACATGATCATAGTCAATAAGCCTTTAATGCATTGTTGAATGTGGTTTGCTGATATTTTATTGAAAATTTTTACATCTGTGCTCATTAGGGATGGTTTTCCTATGGTTTTCCTTTTTGTACTATCTGGTTTTGGTATCATGGTAATGCTCAAAGACTAGACATTTTAGAAAATTTTATAGCTAGTAGAGAGGAAATCTGAAGACAAGGAATATCTTCAAAGGGCTACAAAAATAAATGTCAATGTAAAATCAGATACCCAGCAAAACTATTAAGAATGAAACCCAAATAAGAGAATTTTAGAAAAAAAGCTCATTAAAAAACCAAAGAAAAAACAAGTCTACCAAAAATTTCAGTAGTGAGAAAATGCATATTTTTAGGATTATATAAAATGTTGTTCAAAGTTGATCATATACTAGGAACTAAGGGAACCTCCAGAAGATGCTCCTGGATAAAAAAAAGAATAATTTTAGAAGAAAGGGTGGAGGTGCAAGGAGGAATAGTGAGCAAAGAAGCTGATGACATACTGGGTAAATTTAAACAAAGACTTATTTTTATAAACAATGTAATAAGTGGCATTAAAAAATGCTTGATGGGCACTTGGGTGGCTCAGTGGGTTAAAGTCTCTGCCTTCGGCTCAGGTCATGATCTCAGGGTCCTAGGATCGAGGCCCACATCTGGCTCTCCGCTCAGCAGGGAGCCTGCTTCCTTCTCTCTCTGCCTGCCTCTCTGCCTACTTGTGATCTCTGTCAAATAAAATCTTTAAAAAAAATGCTTGACAATGTTATTAAAGCCTAATTAAGTTCCTTGAAGACATGGGAAAGTATTTTGAATGTCTGACTATTTCTAAGCTACTTAAGGAGTAAAAGAATAAAAAGGTTTATGATAGGACACATATATGTTAGAGAGGTAGACTCCAGAGCCAGAATTTCATGATTTAAATCTTAACCCTGATATTTACTAGTTGTGTAACTTTGAGCAAATAACTCTTCTGTGCCCAGGTTTAATTATTTTTAATCAGAGCTATAAAAATAATACAGGGATCTAATTCATGTGGTTGTTGTAGCAAATGAATTTATGAAAAGCCAGTTAGATTTAGAACAATGTCTCTTCTGTAATAATTGGTTAAATTTAAGCCACAATCACAACATTCCAACACAGTAGAAAATTTAGGATGTAGATTCAGAGGAGCAAAACCTTAATCCAAAAGAAATTAAGAAAGGATAAAAAAGAGATAAAGACATATATCAAATAGCACAAAATGGGAGCACATATAGCAATCATTAACATAATGTAAAATAATAAAATAATGTAAATTAACTAAGGTCTTCTGTTAAAAGACCGATATTGTCAGACTGGATTAAAGAAAAAAAAAATCTAGGCATGTGTTGTTTCCAAGAGACAGCTAAAACAGGAAACTGCTGGAATAAGATTTATCATTCAGAGCCAATGGATGGGAACGGATGGGATTCTTCCCCGCCTCTCCATACCTCCTTTTCCTGGCCCACCGTGGTGTCTCAGTCTCCACGACTCCTCCCTTCCCCAACCAGCCATAGTAATAACATCTGCGTGCCCTGTGAGTGTCTCACTTCGGAGCTTCTAGGTGCGCCCCACTGCGATTGGCGGAGAGTAGCCCACGTCACACCAGCTGTGAAAGGACTTTGTGACGCAAGAACGCCTCAGCACGCAGATTGGCTGCTTCGGGACTGGTGCGCAGTAGAGCCTGGTGTCTGGTCGCCGCCGCCCCTGGCCCCCCACTGCAGCTCTGTGCCCCGCAGCCGAGGCCACCGCTGCCGCCTGTGTCGCCGCCGCGGGACTGGTTGTATGATTAGGCCACAGTCTTTAATGAGTAAACAAGCTCCTGTCTGTGGTGTTCTTGGGCACGCATTTATGGAGTTTCTGAAGGGCCCCGGAGATTACTGCCAGGCACAGCACGGCCTTTATGAGGACAAGTGAACAGTAGAGGTTCATTCCTGCTCCACCGTGAAGCCCGTGTACGATCGGTTATCTCCGACACACGAGGGTAGAGTTGAAATCCTCGGAGCGTTTTACAAGAATTCTGACCTGGATGGGGTGAACCTGGGTGCACTTTGTTTCGGTTGACTCAGTATTACTGAAGGATCGCTGCTTGTTAGGTTCATCCCATTTCCTGTTATTCTCAATGACATTTCCCAAGCACTGAGAATTTCCAGTGGAGTATATCGGAGTATACTTCAGTTTCTCAACATCATTTCTGCGTTCAAATATTCAAAACATTTTTCGTAACCATATTGAATGTTTCAACTGAATTAACATGGCTGCAACCAACCGGCCAGCCCCGGTGGAAGTCACATACAGGAACATGAGATTTCTTATCACACATAGTCCAACCAGTGCAACCTTAAACAAATTTATAGAAGAACTTAAGAGATACGGAGTTACTACAATAGTAAGAGTCTGTGAAGCAACCTACGACACCGCTGTTGTGGAGAAACAAGGCATCCAGGTTCTGGATTGGCCTTTTGATGACGGGTCATCACCATCTACCCAGATTGTCGATGATTGGTTAAGTCTTGTAAACATCAAGTTTCGTGAAGAACCTGGTTGTTGTATTGCTGTTCACTGTGCTGCAGGCCTTGGGAGAACCCCAGTGCTTGTTGCCCTAGCATTAATCGAAGGTGGAATGAAAAATGAAGATGCAGTACAGTTTATAAGACAAAAGCGGCGTGGAGCTTTTAACAGCAAGCAACTTCTGTATTTGGAGAAGTACCGTTCTAAAATGCGGCTGCGCTACAAAGACTCCAGCGGTCATAGAAACAACTGTTGCATTCAATAAAACTTGGCTCCCTGATGCTGTTGTCTTGGAAATGGAACTCGAGACAGGACTTAATTATCGTACATATTAGCCAGCATGTAGGCTTAAGGAATGACAAGTCTAATGGAGCTTCCATAGGAATCACAAAAAAGTCCAGCTCAGAATTGCAGTCTCTTTACTTGGCTTCATATATAGAAGATATATGCCAGAAAAAACATGTAAGAAATTGAGAGATTAGGTGCCAAAAGATCCAGCACAATACTTGTATATTTTTGGTATCATATGTAATTAAAATCCTAGTAATTATGAATAGCACTGTAAATCATATGTGGTTTATTCCTTTAGTCCTTTCAAACATTGTAAGTAGGGCCCATGTGGTTATTCCTTCATGTTTACTATCCCACATGAACACCAGTGTACATCAGGGTTTAGAAAAAAATGATTTTTATTGGATTCTTACCAAGACTTAGGTGATTACTTAATGTCTTTCTATAAAGCTCATTTTGTGCAGTTATGAAAGTGTCCACTTTGAAAAATCACAAATTGTGGTTAAAAGTTCATATAACATACACATTGTACAGAAGCACATGTGTGTAACATTTTCAGACAAAAAAGTCGTAGTTATACTTAAATGTTTACACTTGGGGTACAGCTTAGAGGGGGAGGGCCTGAAGACAGTGGGAGGAGGCTATGAAATATCTTTCGTAAAATGTTGCCTTTGTGTTGTGTGGGATGCATAGAATGGGTCTTCTATTTAGCAAAAAAAAAAAAAAAATTCTTTTTAAGGCAGAGACGCTTTGTAACCCAACATTTCTTATTTATAAAATTTCTGAAATCTTATAATTCTTCACGTCTATTGGAGATTGTTTATTAACTATTTTTTGGAAGCATATTTTTTCTTGTCTTCCCAATCAAAAGAGAAGTGGGTTTCTACTAATGAAGTGATAAGGCATCTAATATTTTATATGCTTTTTGAGCAGTGTAACTTTATATTTGGGTACCTGATACTTTGTTGTATTATGTAATTGATAAGGTGATGACCTGTATTAATGCTAGTTTAATCATATATTCATACTGTCTGGGAATATAGTTCTGCAGGAGAAATAATTTCAATGCTCACCATTCACCAGCTAGTACAAGAGCTGAACCATCTAAATAAAATTGTAGGAGGGAGAAAGAGGCAGGATGGTAGAGATGTGTTAATATTAGTAAAAGTAGAAGCAAAAGCATTACTGGAGATAAAATCTTTAAAGTTTCCAAAGTTTCAATTCGTCAGGCAGTTACAACAATTCTAAACTTTATGCATCAAGCAACGTTGATCCAAAATGTATAAAGCAAATATGGAGAGAACCACAAGGAACATTGACACATTTACAATAGTTGTGGGAAATTTTACCATCCTTTCAGAAACTGATCAAGCGGACAAAAATCAGTAAAGATATAGATTTGAACAAAACAACAAGCTTAATTCCATGAACATATAAGGAGCATTGCAATCAACAGTGAGAATCCGTATTATTTTTAGGAGTGCGTGAAATATTTTATTACATTTGACCATAAAAATTTCAGCAAATTTAAAAATATTTAGGTAATACAAATAACTTCTTTGACTACAAGTTATGAAAAAAGTTAATAATATCCATACATTTGGAATTTTGAAAATCTGTATCTAGAGACTTCCACCCACATAAGGTGTAGTAGGTTGTGGCATTATACCACCTACCCTATAACAACCAGAAAAATAAGGAAAAATTTATAAAGTTTTATGTTGGAGGACATGTGAGAGCTGTGAAAGCGGTAAGAACTAGGTGAGTAGGAGTTCCAGAGAGGGAGGAGCTCTCCTGAGGTGAGTGGCCATCCTCCTCCCCGCCCCCCCCCCCCCCCCCCCCCCCCCCCCCCCCCCCCCCCCCCCGCCCCTACTGAGGGCATTCACTGATTCTGGGCGTGAACTAAGAATCAGACTTGGTCCAGGTGGGGGGTGGGGAGGGAGGGAGAAGCTGAGGGAAAGAGAAACCCAGACAGGCTTTTGATGGTCACGTGGGACTGTTACAGCAGACTGGAAATTTGAGAATTTTGGCCATTTTCCTCCACGTGTTGCAAGTTGAGTTCCTCAGGAAACTGATACTGAATCTGATATGTGCATTTGGAGACTTAATGGGGAGTTGTCTCAACACCTGGGAGGGAGCAACAGCACCAGGAAATGGCGGAAGTTGCTGAATTGTGATACATACAGTTAGTTGTAAAACTGGCTTTAGCCGATCTTGCAAGGAGCTCTGAAGCTGGGATGACCACTTAGAGATGTCTGCAGTTGAGGTGAAGGGGTTGAAGGTTTGGACTTGAATCAGTCAGTCGTTGGATGCAGGCTGTCTCTGGGGATGAGGGCATACCCTTGAGTGAAGTACCTCTTTCAGTCAAGTGCAATCCCAGAGAGGGATGCGGCTGTGAACCTCAGCTGATAATACTTCTGGCAGCTGGGAGAATGAGTGTTTGCGCCCTGCAGAGGGATCTGCGTGGTGCAACTACAGCAACCACTATACTAAATGACAGTTGCTGAATTCTGGGGCTAGGTTTGAGAGCCTGGGGAGTTAGGAGGAGGATGGATTTATTTACTTATTTTGTTTAAGATTTTATTTATTTATTTGACAGAGAGACACAGGCGAGAGAGGAAACACAAGAAGGGGGAGTGGGAGAAGGAGAAGCAGACTTCCTGCCAAACAGGGAGCCTGATGTGGGGTTTGATCCCAGGACCCTGGGATTTAAAAGAGAGGGAACTCTCCCTTAATTTCATAGTGCTTAGGAGACAAAGTCCTGTTGGTAGAGGTTCCAGTCTTCACCAACACTTAACGTCTTTTTTATCATAGCCATTCTGGCAAGTGTGAAGTGGTATCTCATTGTGGCCATAATTTTTAAATGACTGGTGGTATTAAGCATATTTTCATGTGCTTGTTAGCCATTCACAAATTTTATGTAGTGTGTCAATTCTGACATTTCATCCACCTTTTTAATCAGGTGGTTTTGTCATTTTCTTATTGAACTATGAAAGTTCTTTAAATATTCTGGACCCAGTGCCTTTATCGGATGTATAATTTGCAAGTATTTTCTCTCCGTCTGTTGCTTTTTTTTTTTAATAAAGATTTTATTTATTTGATAGAGATAAACACAGCCAGAGAGGGAACACAAGCAGGCGGAGTGAGAGAGGGAGAAGCAGGCTTCCCGCCGAGCAGGGAGCCCGATGTGGGGCTTGATCCCGGGTCTCCGGGATCATCCTGACCTGAGCCGAAGGCAGTCGCTTAACCAACTGAGCCACCCAGGCACCCCATCAGTCTGTTGCTTGTTTTAAACAACTCTCTTAATCTTATATTTCAAGAGCAAAATTTTAAAAATTGAATTATAATTTATCAATATTTCTTTTATAAATCTTGCTTTTGAATTTTATCTAAGAACTCTCCTCAATCACAATTTTCTGCTGTATTTTCTTTTAGAAGTTTTATAGCTTTAGCTTACATTTAGGTCTGTGATCTATTTTAAGTTCTATGTATGGTGTGAAGTAAAATGTCTCTTTTTTAAATTTTTAATTTTTTTGCATGATATTCAGGAGTCACAGTATCGTTTGTTCAAGGGAATATCCTTTCCCCCACGGAAGTATTTTGGTAGCTTTGTTGGAAATCAATTTACCGTAAATGTAAGGACTTAGTTGTGAATTCTCAGTCTTTTCCATTGATTTACATACCCATACAGTCTTGATCGTTGTAGTTTTATAGTAAGTTTTGAAGTTAGTGTACTTTTTCTTTTTCAAAAACTGGCTATTTTAGATCCTAAATTTTTATTTAGGATAAATAATAAATAATAAAATTTATTTTTATTAATTTATTTCCATATAAATTTTAGGGTCAGCCTGTCAGTTTCAACAACAACAAAAAAAGCCTGCAGGGATTTTGATATAGTATTGAATTTAAAAATAAATTGTGGAGAAAATTGCAGCCTTAACAATACTGAGCTTTTAGATCCATGAATATGGAACATCTCTATTCAGATATTTTTTCAGATCTTTAATTTCTGTCAGTAGTGTTTTGTAATTTTCAGTGTACAAGACTTGAACTTCTTAATTTTCTAAGTATTTTTTGATGCTGCTGTGAAGGGAAGTATTTTATTCTAGATTGTTGCTAGTATATAAAAATACAGGTGATCTTTGTTTATTGACTTTGTATCCTATGACCTTTGTAAACTGATTAGGGAAAAGAGTGAGTGAGATAAAGTGTTCTATTCGTTGACATTTTCTACATATAAGATTATGTCATCTGTGAATAAAGGCAGTTTTATTCTTCATTTCCAACTTGGATGCATTTAATTTCTTTTCTTTCTTTATTGAACTGGCTAGATCCTCCATGTTGACCAGAAGTGATGGCAACATCCTTGGCTTGTTCCAGATCTTAGGGAGAAATTACTCATTCTTTCATCATTAAGTAGGATGTTAGCTGTTGATTCATCATCAGGTGAAGGATATTCTCTTCTATTCTTGGTTTGTTGAAAGTTTAATCATAAATGGTTGTTGTATTTTTTTCAAATAGTTCTGTCACATGCATTGACTTAATCTTGTGGTTTCTGTACTTCACTCTATTAATATCATGCACTATGATGATCAGTTTTTCAATGTTTAAACAACTTTGCTTTCCTGAAATAAATCCCCCTTGTTCATTGTGTACAATTCTTTTATATTGATGGATTTGGTTTGCTAATATTTTAAGATTTGACATCTATATTCGTTAAGGATATTGGTCTGTAGTTTTCTTGTGTTGTCTTTATTTGGTTTCAATATTAGGGGATACCAATGTAATAGAATGATTTGGGAGTGTTCCCTCCTTTATTTTCTGAAAGGTGTTGTGAAGGATTGGTATTATTTCCAAAATTATAAAATTCACTAAAAAAGGCATCTGGGCCTGTGCTTTTCTTGGGAAGAATCTTAATTACTAATTCAAATTCTTTACTTGTTATAAATCTATTGATTTCTGCTCTAATCTTAACTTGCTTTGGATTTGGTTTGTTTCTAGAGGGAGTTTATGCTATTGCTTTGAGACTTTTCTTTTTTTCCTGATACAGGCATTTATTTAGAGCTACAAAACTTTCCTCAAAGTACTGCTCTAGATAAAACATTAATTTTGATATTTTTCATTCAATTCAACATATATATAATTTACCCTGCTCTTTCTTCTTTTAACCATAAGTTATTTAAAAATGTATTATTTAATTTCCAAATGGTTAGAAATTTCCCATTTTTTCTGTTGTTGATTTCTAATGTAATTATTAACTCTGTTCAGGATGACTTCAGGAGGCAATTGCATTTGAACTCCAAGGATGAATGAGGTCTCCAGTAAAAAGCTGGGGTGAGCTGCTGTTTACCTCATAAAGGGCAGGGAATTGGGAGGAAGGACTTGACAGATGGAGACCAAGCACTTATAAGGGTCCAGGCCTGCAAGTAAGTGTGTTTAGTGTGGTTGAAACAAAGGAAATGTAGTTTGTATTTCTTTATGCCTTGGCCGATATAGCTAGTTTATTTATTTAGTTGACCTTTTCAAAGAATCTGCTTTTTATTTCATTGCTTTTCTCTACTACTTCTCTATGATACAGAGTATACAGGACATGCAGTTGGGGTACAGAGGTTATGGGCCAGGACGTAGACAAGATAGTGTAAAGGTTCTCTGGCATTGAGATTCCCGCTTCACTTCAAATCCTCTCCTGAAGACATACTCATTCTCCATGAGCTCAGGGGTTATAGAACAGGGATGTTTTCTCAGGATATGTTTGGCTGAGCACCAGCACCAAGGAAGCGGATGTTGGAAGAACAAGACCTGGGTAAGGGGTGACTGGTGTCTCTGCTAATTGCCGTTCTAGGAGTCCAGGAGTCCTGTGACTGAGAGGTGGCTGCACAGGGCAGTGGGGAGGTTGAGGCTGAGCTGGCAGCAAGGGGGGGGTGGTAGGTCCCTTAGCATGATTTACTGTTTTCTGTGTTACCCAGTAAAATCAGAGGTTGAAAGCTGTCCTCCCAGTAGGTTCTAGAAATTTACCAGGGCCTTCGATGGCTAGGGCTGTAGGATTGTCCCTCCACCCCCACACCGTGGTATGGGCTCTGCTAGACAGGAAGGAGGTGAAAGGTCTGGTTGAGCTTGTCTAAGAAACCCCCAGGACAGACTAAAGGCATTCCATTAGAATAATGCTGTGGTTTGCTCAATTTCTTGAGAGGGAAGGGTCGGTGGGAGGGAGGGGAGAGCGAGAGAGTTCCAGAGTCAGGAGATTGAAATCAAGTCTTCCATAGAACTCCGGGATTCTCTTTTCCCTCACTGCCTCTCTTCCTTCTCACTCCTTGGCCTGCTGACACACCCACATTTCTCTAGTTTTCCTTTTAGTAATAACCAAAAAAGGAATCCTAAGATTCAATAACCCCCATGTGAGGGAGAGTTTCTGACTAGTGAGTTGCCTTCAGCCACTCAGCCTTCACACCCATCGGAGTCTTGAAGTGTGTGTATTCCTCCACTAGGGACTGAACTCCCTCATGGGTGGCCATGCTCTCTGGTCAATGGATGCCCTTACCTTCCTCATTTTCCCATGCCTCCTACCCATCTTTACTCTCCGGATTTTGCACACGTTTCTCCCCTTGAGGCCTTATGTTCTCATAGGAAGTATCTGCTTCCCTTCTCTGAGTACCTTTGGCCTTTATCTGCACTTCTTCTCCCTTGTGGAAAAATGAATTGTGTCCGTATCTCATCTCCTTCCCTAGATTCCAAGCTCTGGAAAAGGCAGAGTTCTAGGAAGGATTCTAGATTTCCCACAAGATCTAGCTAATTGTTGGCACTTAGATGAAGAAATTCTTCAGGAGGAAGTCAGAAGAGGGTTATAGAAAAGTGAATTGTCAGGGCCTTCAGGGACAAGGCTCTCATTCACTATGTGCCTGGGTATCTCCCCTCACACCAGAAAGTTCAAAGGAGAAACACAGTGACAAAGATGGCCATCTTAGAACCCCTTTATATTGTCATTGTTACTCTGGGCTTGTTCCGGCCTCATCCCAGCCTCTGAGATGGCATCAGACTGTCTGAACATTCATGGCTTCCTTAGGCCACGTATAGCTGTCCAGTGTAAAGGAGTCATAGTCCGGAGTGTAGACCAGGGATCTTACAAAAGCCTCCTTGTCCTCGGGCTCCGGGTAGTAGGAGGCCAGGTTGTGCTTGTACGCGAAGTCGAGGACCTAAGGAAAAACATGGTGGTTGAGGAACTGGAGCTCAGAGGAACCTGCCTAAAAGTCACTTAAAGGTTGCTTGGGAGCCTGTGGAAGGGTCACAGCCCCTGTGGAACCAGGAACCCTCGTCCTTGAAGCCACTTGGTAGGAGGGATTTTGAGCTTTCGCCTGAGTAGGAAGTTGTGATGCAGTGGACTGAACACAGGCGGGGATCAGGAGGCCTCAGACTCTGCTTCAAGCTGCCTGTGGGTCCCTGGCAGTGACGATATCCTTGCTGAACCTCAGTTTCCTAATCTGCAAAGTGGGACTAATGAGACCTTTCTCTGGAGCACAGTGTGAGGATAAGATTAGGTAACAGGCAAGATCGGGGGCATCTAGTACCTGATATTTTTTCTCCCTAGATTGGGTGGAGTTGGGAGAAGATCCTGGACATTGTTCTCTGGGTTAGATTTGGTTTATAGAAACTTAGAGAAAATGTAAAATACATATACCAATAAGAATGATAGTCTAAAGCCCCCTAATGCAACCCTTATCTATATTCAACAGTTATCAGTATTAGGCGAGTCTTTATTACACTGTGTTCTGATTCTCTGAAAATGTATCCTCTCTGCAAAGTCTCCAGGAAGACATTTTTCCTTGGAATGTTCCATGAACCCGACCACCCTGTGGCCCAGCCATTTTGAGAAAAATGGGAGGAAAGAGCATTTACCCTACACTGAGTGTGGGGCTTTCTCACTGTCCTCTTTAAAGAACTCTGAGAGAGAGGAATTACCATCCCCTTTGGAAAAGGAGGAAACTGAGGCTCAGGAAAGTGAAAGGATTCCCAGAGCTCTTCTCATGATGCTATGAAAATTGGCCTTTCTGTATAAACGGGCACTTATGATTCAGTTTTAAAAAATTCCACCCACATTCTGGTCCGTAAGACTGTGGACTTTGTGGACCTTTTTGCCTGGTGTTTGAGGGGAAATCCAGGAGCTTTCCCAGAACTGGGCTGAGTGGGTGTTGGGGCGGAGCTCAAGCTGCAGGCAGGAGTTTGCTTGCGCAGGGTCTGGAGGGGAGCTCAGGATGCCGCCACAGCTGCCACCCCCCCTCCCCCAGCTCTCCTAAACTCTCAGCCCGAGGAAGCTGTTAAGCCTCACTGGCCGTATTACTGGGGTAGGATGCTCCTTACTTTGATGGCGATTCTCAGAGACACATCTCGGATGGTGCTGAGTGGGGGGTATAGTCTCCCCTGGGACAAATGCTGCTCAGAGACCTCTTGGGCAATTTGCTGGGGAGAGAGAACGGAGAGGAGCAAGCTGAGTTTCTGCCTTCCCAGGACAAGCCCAAACCATTACCCCAGAGCCTCCCCTCGCCCCTCCGAGGCAGCCAACCAGTGCAGTTCCCGTTGTTGTCTCTGTCCCCTCGTGGCCCCAGGGCAGCTCAGTGCTTGGGCTCTTATTATTTTTCAAAGATATATTTATTATTTTAGAGAGTGGGTGAGGGGTAAAGGGAGAGGGAGAGAGAGAATCTGAAGTAGGCTCCGTGGGCAGCATGGAGCCCAATGTGGGGGAACATCTCACGACCCTGAGATGGTGACCTGAGCCGAAATCAAGAGTTGGCCGCTTCACCAGCTGAGCCACGCAGGCACCCCAGTACTTGGGCTTTTAAGCAAGGACACATCCTTTCTGTACTGTGAGATTGGCTGAGAGTTTAAACTACATGAAACCCTAAATTCTAAGGGAGAATCACGGAGACCAAGATGAATACACTTGTGGCTTGTAAAGCAGACTCTGGGATCCCCCCATGGCTGGTCCAGCCTATTGCATAGGGCTCCCTGAGATCCTCCCTTCCCGAGCGCCTAGTAACGGCTTGGCTGCCCACCTAGGCTATCCTCTCTCTGTGTATTCAGAGCTCCTTGAGCTCTCCCTTCCATTCCTGAGCAAAGCCTTCTTCTTCAGGGAGTGACAGCACAAAGGGGCCGTAGGCTTTGTCTGAATGCCAGCATCCTGGGAAGAGCACCTCCCTTCCTTCCCTGATTCAGAGACGGTCTCCCAGGCCCAGCTCCCCACCTCAGGCCTCATCCTTCAGCCTCAGGCGCTGGAGCTCAGCCAAACTTGCCGAACAGCCTCTATTAGGGGCCAGCTCCAAATCCCCTCCCGCCCAGTCTTGTGCCGGGTTTAAATTTGGGAAAAGCCATGGTGCTCTGGTAGAACTGTGACCCAGAACGGATGAGCCCAAGCAGTTGATCTTGCCTCAGAGTTTGGCTGACATCAGGGACGTGGGCTTCCTCCTCTTCTGCCTCATTCCCCTGCTCCTATCTCTCCTTTCCCTTCATTCATTCAAACACCAACTGAGCTCTATGATATGCCAGGCTCTGTGCTAGTTGCTGAGTGTCCATGGCAGAGAAGCCTTTCTCCTCCTGCAGTCTGGAGTCAGTGGACAAGTAACAAACAGGTACGATAATTACAACAGAGATGTGAGTGCAAGCAGAGGGGCACACAGGCACAGAGGAAGGCAGGGCCTGGTTTGCCGTGCACGAGAAAGCTTCCTAGGAGATGGGACACCAGCTGAGACCTGAAGGATAGAGTAGGAATTACTCAAAAAAGGAGAGACAACAGTGCATGCGATTTCTTGGAGGGAGGCAGCAGGAGGGACTGTGAGTTCTAGACTGTAAGAAGAACATTGGCTAGGTCAATGGTAGGGGGAGGCTGAAGGCTGGAGAGGGAAGGAGGGCCATGGTGGTGACATGTCTTAGATGGAAACAATGTGAAGGAGTTTGGGCTTTCTCCTGTAAGCACTCAGGAGCCGTTCAAATGTCTGAAATGAGGAAAGAGATGAACTGTTCTAGGTTTCCAAGGATTTTCTTTGGGGAGGTATAGAAGATGGGATGAGAGTGAAGCAGGATTTCGATGGCTAGATCTCCATCTGGATGAGTTATCCCGCACAGGGAAGAGCTCTAACATGGGTGGGGGTCCCTTCTCCGATGCTGAGCACTGGTCATGCTCTGCCACAGCTCGGAGTAAACCATCGGGAGCCCTCCTGCTGCTATAGCTCAGCAGCCTGGTGACCCTGGGCATGGAACTCAGACTCTCGGTGCCTCCCTTTCCTGAGTATCCCACTGGGATAATCACCATATCTAGTTTACAGAGTTGTCAAGGTGGAATGAGATCTGTAAGTCTCCTAAAAGTTATATTATTTTTTCCCATAGGAAAATCAGATTCAACATAAATTGCTTAACTTAAAAGTACCCCTTTCAGAAATATAACTTGCCAGCCTTTAAAGACCAAACTGTCATCTCCTAGAAGGGTGGGATCTTGTTCTGATTGCAGCAAGAGGTGAATGGGTGCACTGAGGAGAGGTGCCTGTGTAGCTGGTGGACTTTGCTGATGAAATGATGGAGCTCCAAGCACTGGGAGGTTGGGTATGGATGTCTCTGGGGTTCCAGACGAAGGCTCTAGCAACCAGCTTTCTGAGCAGCAGGGGATTTGCTTTCAGGCTAATTCCAAGCAGGAATTGACTCTTCCTGTCCAATGGGGGGATTCACACAGCTCCACACACAGCCCTGGGATGCACCATCACGACAGAGCAATAAGAAGAAATACACAGAAGAGTCGCACTAGATGGCCAGAGACCTGTGGCACAGAGCCAGAGCTGGTGTGCACACGGCCTGGGGGAGGCTGATAGACCTTAAGGAGACACTACTCCCATGTCTTTGTGGAGCCAGGGCTCCAAGACCAAGAAGCAGTAAGAAGGAACCTAGAGCCCGAGACCGTTCCTTGTGGGACTCCTAGAAGAGGATCTAGCTGGAGCTGCATGGGCCGTTCCCATGTCTGGCCTCTCTGGGGCTCTGACCAGAGCCACGGGGAGGGGGACATGCGAATATGTCAGGAATCACAGTAGAGCCTTCGAAGCACAGTTAGTATGTGTTTATAATTTTGATCAGTTTACCCTCCCAGAAGAGTCATTTCTCTAATTTCCTTAGGGTGAAGATAAAATGTGGAGGGCCTGGCATTTAGTAAACACGTGGCAGATGTAAGCCACCATAGCTGTTAGGATGAACAGCCGATATTAGGAATGTGCACTATCATTCTTAATGAATTCTTTCACTATTTCCTTCTCTTCTGGTGAAGGCTCACTTTGAGAGTGTTTCTAGGGGGGCACCTGGAGCAGAAGCACCCCTGGATTCGTGCTCGAGGTCCTGGTCCTCAGAGTAGGCAAAGCAGGCGTGCAGCCTCTCCCTTCCTTACAGAAAGCCGCCCTCCTGGGGCTTAGTTTGTAATAAGCTACCCAGGTAATGTGGCCAAGATCCATGGTTGGAAGAATCCACTGCTGGTCATGGTCCGTGAGCCCCGTTTGCCATGGCTCTGGTGGCCTCACCTCTGTTCCCAGCACGCGTGTGGGCGCTGCCGGGAGGCAGGGAGCCCTGGGAGGTACGGGTCCTCACTGCCCGTGCCTCCTGCCAGTAACGGCACACCCCCTCCACGGACTAGTCCTTATTCTCCCATAAAAATGTCATGTGTGTGTTCTGAGAGAAGCTGACGCCTCAAGGTGATCTTGAGAGAAGCTTGAGGTTCATGCATTTTGAGGATCTCCTGCTGGGGGTCAGGGGCAGGTGAGGTAAGGGGCAGCAAGAGAGGAGAGAAGGAATCTCTGGGGGCCCGGTGCAGGACAGGCCCACCTGGGAGCGTGCGCAGGGAGGAGGGACAGAGATACCTCTGCTGTGAGGAGGAAGATCTCGTCCGGGACGTGCCGGACCCCACCAGCAATGACCCCCAGAGCCACTCCGGGGAACACGTAGGCATTGTTTCCTTGCCCGGGAATGAAGGTCCTGCCATCTTCCAGAGTCACGCTCTTAAAAGGACTTCCACTGGCAAAGATCCCTCGGCCCTGGAGGCAGGAAGAAAAGCAGAGGTGGAGCCTGGAGATGGGGTTCGGGCAGTAATGGTGGCCTACCCTTCTTCATTCCCACGTGCTCAGCACAGGCACACTGCTGGTCCTGAAAGCACCCTTGTTCCTCTGGCCAGAAAGCTTAGCTCCCACTGAGTTACCTGGCAGCCAGGAAATCCCTGAGAGATGAAGGTTTTTAACCTGTCACCTCCCGAGAGGGCTAACCCAGGACACGACAGGAGTGCAGGTGACCTAGAGTCTACGAATGCCCCAGGTTCCCATCAAAGCCCCGCGTTACTGGAGGAACCCTGAGCAGTGTAACATGACGGTGAGAGCTATGGCTTTGGAGCCAGACCGGGGTTGGAGGGCCAGCTTCACTCCTTATTAGCTCTGTGACCTCGGGCAAGTTATTTCATCTTTCTGAACCTCAGTCTGCTCATCATGGATGTGGGGATTTCTCTTCACCCTCATAGGGTTACTCATAATTGTTGTTACTACGTCCTCTCAGCCTGGGGACGGAAGGACTCCCCGCTGACCTCAGTGACCCGGTAGCACTTCTCAGCCGTGCACTCGGCCTTGCTGGTGGGGTTGCTCAGGGCAAAGATGATAGGGCGCTCGTGGAAGGAGGCCATGTCCCTCAGAATCTGCTCCGTGAAGGCTCCTGCGATGGCAGCAACACCTACAGGGAAAAGGGGAGTAGTAGGGAGGCCTACTCACTATAATCCCATTCCTCTTGGTGCAACAGGGAAGGCTCAGGGATCTTGGAGCCCAATCCGCCATAGGGAGGATGGAGGAAGCCCAAGAGAAAAGGGTCTTCTTCCTGGAGCTGGTAAGACCCCCTGTTAATCCCTGAGGGAACACTGGCCCCTTCAGGTCCCTGCCTGGCTAAGATGTACCTGTGAAAGCATTCCTGGGCAAAGTCTTTTAGAGTGCGTGGCTCGCCCAGTATGGGGAGAGGTGCCAGGGTCCCCTCTTCGGGAGAGCAGTGCTCACTTCCTCTCAGAGAGACCAGCCCAGTGCTTTTCCACTGTACTGTATAATTCTGCTTCACTGAGCCCCAACTTGGTGCCTTAGTTCTATGGTTTTCATAGAGTAGTCACTCAGTGAAAGATGGTGGCACAGTAGGGGAATCTGGGACCGGGGAGAGCGCGCTGTTTCCATCGATACTTAGGCCGGCTGGCTGAGCCTTCGTTTCCACCTGCAAGCCAAGAGGATTAGCCGGGCTGGACGGTGGGGGTCCTGCCGCCTCCTACCTATGATGGCCGTGGGCTTCACCAGCCTCACCACCTCCTCCAGGCTGTTCACTTCAGGGTGAGCCTGGGCGAACACCTCCTTCTCATGGTTCAGGTGGCTCCTCCCCTGCAGGGAAAGGCAAACATGACGCCTGCGGGCGGGTTGCTTGGCCGGACGTGGATGCACCCGGAGAGTTCTGAGCTTTCAGAAGCCTTGCTGCTCATCCTCTTGATCAGATCTCCTGGGGAAACCTAAGGTGGAAGCTAAAGATTTTAATGTGGGCTTGTGTCCCAGTGTGGGGGTGTGTGTGGGGTTGCTTTAGCCCAAACCACACACGGAGAATCCATAAAGCCTTTCTTTGCACTTTTAGGGTTAAGGCTTCCTGGGCCAGGGCAGAAAGGCTCTCACAAAATGGCTGAGTCTGACCACGACCGCAGCCCCGGGGCAGCCAGCTCTCAAAGTCAGTTCAGGGACTGAGGCTCCAGCAGTCAGGGTCAGAAAGCTAATCTGAATGTATTTTACAAGAGCCATTGACCTCCCTGTGAATAATGAGAAGTTAAGCCCCAGGACACGCTTGACAAGGTTGGCTGTTCCCAACAAGCTCGGGAGCCTTCCATTTCTTCAAATAGGAGGCAGGGGTGGACAGGCTGGGAAATGGTACAGGTGTTCTAATGACTCCTTCGGGTCAGCTGTCCTCAGGAGAATCAGAGTGGAGACCTCAGCTTTGAGAGACACTGGAGTAGGGGTCAGCTTAATGGGATAAGCGAAATACTGTTGAAAGAGAGCAAGAGGGAAGTGTGGCAGCCTTTAACAGCTTCAGCCTGTGCTGCAGTGCGCTCTGGAATGACCTGGGGTGGCGGGGGAGTTCCTTCTTGGGTGATGTGGCTCCACACAAGACGACAGACAACAGAAGGTCAGTTTCTGCCGAGGGTCTCTTCTATGTTTGGTTGAGAGCCCCATGGACTTCTCCCATTCCTACCTCTGTCATCTTTTAAAGAAGTCTCTCACTGACATTCTCAGTTAGTGGAATTGGGGGCACTAAAACTTGGAGCTCTCAGTGAAGTCCCAAGGTTGGAGGCCATCTAAACATGCCCCTCACCATTGTCCAGTCCGAAGTTGGACTGTTTCTCATTCATTCTTTGCCGTAAACCTCAAACATCATTACACACTCATTACCTGCCAGGCATTGATATGAAGACCAGAAAGCCTAGTGGGGAGAGAGACAATTAAAAGGGCAACTGCCTTACAGTATGTCAAGTACAGTGTTTGGAGGGGGACGGCTACATGAGCGTAAGTGTAGGAAATGGAGACCTAGATGCTCAGAGAAAGCTTCTTAGAGGAGGTAACGGAAGACAAGGAGGAAACAGCCGGGGCTGAGGGTTGAGAGTGGGTGTGGGGCAAAAGAGAAGGCCATTGCAGGCAGAGGAACAAAATATGCAAGGATGTGGACAAGAGAGAGCACGTTACTCTTAGAAAACTCTGATTTAGGGCGCCTGGGTGGCTCAGTGGGTTTAAGCCTCTGCCTTCAGCTCAGATCGAGGCCTGTGTTGGGCTCTCTGCTCAGCAGGGAGCCTGCTTCCTCCTCTCTGCCTGCCTCTCTGCCTACTTGTGATCTCCCCCTCTCTGTCAAATAAATAAATTAAATCTTCAAAAGAAAAAAAAAAAAAAGGAAAGAGAAAACTCTGATTTACTGTGGCTGGAGGTTAGTACCGGACAGGAAGTGGTGGGAGAGAAAGCTGGACGGGGCATGCAGACACACAGTTGCCCACATATTAAAGCTTTTGGACAGAGGTTTACTTTGGGCTGGTTACTTAAGGTTACTTTGGGCTGTGTCTCCTGCTTTGGAGGTTACAACATTACCCCCCTGTTGCTCTGTATTTTGTCTGAGAATTTTCTCCCGTGGAGACCTCTTCTCGTCTAGGTCCAGTAGCTGTGGGTGTCGGACACCTCTCGGTCTCCAGACTGACCGTACCTTGACAATGAGCCCCTTGGAGTCCACCATCCAGATCTTCTTTGTGGCCTCTGCTTTGGGTATGCCTTCTTTCTCTAGGGCCATGACAAGGAGGTGGGCGATGCCCATGGCTGCCTGGGAAGGACCATATAGTGGATGTTCAGGTATAAGGCACACAGCTGCTCAGCATTTATCAGGAGCTCTACCAAGACCTTGTCCCCTCTGCACCTTTCACCCTTCTTCCAGGAGGCTCAGGGGTCCTTGGGACACACAAATGTTGGTGCCCAGAGCCGCAGTTATCACAATATACCTTTGTTGCTTCCTCTTCTCCGAACCCCTGACCCCCTCCCTTCCTTCATGCTTCTCCACCCATCCTGTTCTCCTGATGGCACTTACCTCACCTGCACCTTGAAAAACAAACACATGATTGGAGAGCTTGTTCTTGGTGATTCGCAGAGCAGCCAGGATCCCTGCCACGGCGACAGAGGCTGTGCCTGCAACAAAGTGCACTGAGATCAGTCTCTGGCCACTAGCTCCCCAGCCCCGAGAGAAGAGCCCTGGCAGAGTTCCCCACACCTGGAATATGTGGCCAAACAAGAAACCCTCCGTAGCCCTTACTGATGTCAAGTCTGTAGGCGTGCAGGTCTTGGAGCAAGCACAGGCCCTGTTTGTAGACAACTGTTGTTTGGAGAAGCAGCTCCTGGACTGACTGGACCCCGGGACAGAGGATCCGATAGCCAGGGGCTGCTCCCTCCAGCATTCATAAAGGAAGTGGCAAGGACAAATATAATGGAAGCTGAAAAGGAGGGTGAGGCTCACAGAATGATTTGTTTAAGGGATAAATAGGAAAACAGCAAATTAAAAATGAGATGACAAACTAGCCGTGAGACATTAAGTGACCATGTGATCTGAGCTGTCTATCTCACCCACCAAGTAGCATATGATCACCAGTGGCTTGAGCCCGTCCAGGAGGTACAAGTAAGTCGCATGAGTAGGTGGCTCAGACTCATTTGACCCCTTCTGCTGCTGCATTTCTTCCCCTTCAGTGCATACCTAGGGCCTCACTAAGGATTCCTTATGACCAAGGAGAAGGGAGCTTGGGCTTGGTTTACTGATTATTCTTTTTTTTTTTTTTTTGGTTTACTCATTATTCTTAATGATTTACTGGCATCAGTGAGAAGTTTATGGTTGGAGCTACACAGCCCCGTAAAAGTAGCCCTAAAGAGTGATAGCAAGAAAAATATTTCAATGGATAAGACTTCAAATTGTAAATTGGGTTGTCCATTTTGGTCTGAGAGGTGGCAAGGTCTACACTGATGCATGGGCAGTTGCTAATGGTTTGGCTAATGTCCAGGGACTTTGAAAGAATAGAATAAATAGTAAGACTGGTGATGAGGAAGGCTGGGGAAGGGGTGTGTGGATGGACCTCTTGGAATAGGTACAGATGGCAAACATACTTGTGCTACATAGGAAAGTTCACTAAAGGGCATAATGAAATAGGGTCCCTCAATCAGGTGGACAAAATGACATGCCCTGTGTATCTCAGCATCCACCTAGGGTTTCCTCACTGTTTGTGTACAAAGTAGCCATGGAGGCAAGGGTGGAATTTATTGGACTTGCTCTCCCCGAGGCTAACTTAATCTTGTACTGCAGAACGACTAACCTGTCAATGGCAGAGGCTAACATGGAGCTCCTGGTATGGCCCCATTCCCTGGGGACCATCTGCCTGGCAGCAGGATTACACTAGACTCTTTACCTTATAGACGGGAAAGAGATTGGCCCTCCCTGGAATAAACACATATTCTAGATAGAGATTTTCTTTCCCTGTATATAAGACTCTGCCATAATCTGAATGTGTGAGATGTGTGGGTGCCCTAGGCATCCTGATGCAGTCCAGACAATAAGGCTCTAATCAAAGAACTCATGTCACAGTAATAGAAGGGAAGCAATAGGCTTACGCTCATGGAATCCAGTGGTCTGAATGTGTACTCTGTCACCCAGGAGCAGCTGGCCGAACAGACCAGTAGAATGGGCTGCTCAACTGGAGTCTCAGTTGAGGTAACACTCTATGAAGCTGGTAAGTTCTATTTTACAGGATGCAACGTAAAGATGTGGCTCAGCAGATAACACACTGGGCTCTTTCTCCCAGAATACTTGCGTCTGGAAATCAAGGGATTGAAGGGAAGTGGTTCCTTCCACCATTTCACCTAGTAACTCGCAGAAATTTTGCTTCCTGTCTCTCCAGTTCCGTGCTCTCTGGATTGGAGGTGTTGGTTCCCAAGAGACAAACGCTTACATAAGAAGAGTTCACAACATGGTTCTACCAAACTGAGAGTTGAGACTGCCACCTGGCCATTTTGTTCTCTTTTTGCCACAAAACCGTGGACAAAGAAAGACAGGGTTACTTTACCAGCTGTTTTCAGGCTATTTGATGTCTGAGGGGCAACTGAAGACAGGAAGGATGAGATCCAAGCCCAGGGGATCCCGTAGGGTGTTAGGACTTGCATGCCCCATAGGAAATACTAGTGAATATTGCTGCAGCGAAAGAGAGGCAGGACCGCTGGGGATTCACGTTCTTCAGAAAGAAAGGTTTGGGTCATCCTCCTAAAGAACGCTGGCCAACCGAGGTCGTGTCTGAGGGCAAGAAAGCATGAACTGGGGTGTGGAGGAAGAAATGTGTAAGCATCAGGCGGCCTCCTCATGGATTATAGGGGCGAGGAATATAGCTGCTACGCCTAGTTTCTTCCTTGATGATTAGGCCATTGATGTGGTGGTGTACAGTAGCTATCTCATTCTCCCTTCTCTTTCCTTATTTTCTATATAAAAATTGTTGGAGCTTAGTGCTACAGTTTCGTCTTTAGGTGACAGAATTTTCAGATGTGACTGTGACTGAAAAAGTAGTTAACCCTCCCAGAGATGGGTGGCGTGACTATTTTCCAGGGATGAAGAGAATGACCATAGCGACTTTGCTCCTCCCCATCTTGGGGAGAAGGTGAGAATATCTTCATTTGTTGGAAAGATGTACTTTATTAGGTATTTTGTGGGAGCTGTTTTTGTTGTTGTGTGGAGGTACCAGTGTATAGAGCCGTGTAGTGGAGGCGGAGCGGCGGAAGGGATGGACTCTGCCAGTTATTGGGTAATTGTTTCTCAATTTCAAACCCAACCTTCCCCCGGCTTTGTCACCCGGCTCTGTGCTGGGCTCTGCCGATAATGGGCACCAGAGGGTGATGGAAGGGCTGGGTGAGGGGGACGGACGCTCTTTCCAGCAGCATCCCTGCCTTGTGAGATTGACGGATAAAATGTAGGACTCTTAACTTCCATTTTTTGATAAACAATAACTTTTCGTTAGTGTACGTCCCATGCAATATTAGTATAAATATTCTAAAAAGTTATTCACTATTTATCTGAAATTCAAATTTAAGCAGGCATGCTGCATCTTCATCTTGCTAATTCCGGAAACCTCAAGCCACTTCTATAGCAACAGAACATTCCAGAAGCAGCAGTTGAATTCTGTTTGCAGTCTGTCCGTCACTTGCAGAACTAACCTCGTAGCGCCCCCCTCAGAGACACCAACACTAGCCGGCTGCCACCTGGTCTTCTCTTTGTTCCCCAGCGTCAGGGCTGGACGCAGGTCCTTAGAGCTTTTCATTTTTAAAATATATAATAAGCAATATTTTGTACGAAGTCTCCTCTGTTAAAGCAGCTGGTGTAGACCCTTACTGATAGAGAGTCCACAATAAAGTGATCACATGGGCACTATTGGCCTCCATGATAGTCAAAGAAAAGGAAGTTATAGTGAGACTATTTATGGGCTGTTAAAGTTGCACAAATCAAAGAATTTGATGTCCTCCAAGGCTGATGAGGGAGTAGCAGAAAGTAAAAAGTTGCAGCATAAGTTGTATTTTAAAATGCTACGACCTTTTTTGGAAAACTATTTCCCAATATAGACCAAAGGCATAAAATGTTCGTGCCCTTTAACCTCACCCTTCTACTTCTGGGAAGCTATGTATGGAAAAATCCACAACGCATGTCCTAGGATATTTATGACCATGTTATTTATAATACGGAATGACTGGGAATAACTTAAACATCTAGCAAAGGAGCCACAGTTCAGTAAATTAGTTAGTGTGGACACTTGTAATATACTGCATCCATTAAAAATGATGTGGCTACAGAAAGATGCTGTTAAGTTTGTAATTAATATCAGATATTGTTCTAGGTGCTTTACATGTCTAACTGTAAAGATGTTTGTTTATTTAATCCTAACTATTATCATCCTCACTTTACAGCCTGGGAAAACAGAGTAGTTTGCGGAGTTGTCCAAGATCATATAACAGAGTGAAGATTTGAAGGGAATCTCGGAATCAGGTTCTAGGCCTTGTGCTTTTAACCAGTAGCCTATGCTTCACTGAGTTAGCTGGAAGGAAGAGAACCTTAAAAGGTCTACATATCATGATTCTATTCACAATGAAACACACACATGGAATCTGGAAGGAAGAGCAAAATACTAAAGGTTGCAGGGCGGTTATATGGGTGAATTTTCTGTTTTCTCTTTCCACTTATCTAAGCCATTTGTATTTTGTAGCTCTGGGGAAGGGCCTTCTCCCAGAATATGGGCTGGATTTGTACCTGGCTTAGAGGGCAAGTGTTGGGCTAAGACAGGGGACAGTGCAAACTGTTGGAGCCTAATAAGTGCATGTTCATCATTGTAGGTATCAGAAGGCAGGACCTGAGCTATGAACACAGAAGGGAGTGTGCAGGCTCTTCTGCCTTCGCACAGGAATGGCCTGGAGGAACACTAAAGTGTCACTGGGTCCCACAGCCTGGGCTGAGGACTACTGGGGGCTTGCCTAACACCCTTCTGAGGGTCCCCGAGGAGCTCGCTGTGCCATGTAGGGAGGGCCTACCAGGTGACAGGCTAGGCACTAGGGAAGGTGAATCACACATGGTCCCTGCCTTCAGGGACCTCCCTGTTTGCCAAGGCCTGGGCACCAATAACTGTAACATAATCAGTAGTCAGAGGTCATTGTGTGGAACTCATTGCCTTCACTTAGGAAGCATCAATTACATACCAGACTCCGAGGTACCACGGAAACCCTTGGTAACAAAATAGGTTCATTACTGCTTTGTAAAGAAAGTATTAACTGAAAGTATAATTTTGTAAAGAAAGTATAATCAGTATTAACTGGTTACAAGTGCGATGACAACTACGAAGAAGTTGTTCACAATATGCTTTTTGTTAGTTCACGTATAGAAAAGTATACTGTCAGCATCAGCCTACCTTTACTTCGTGCCTCCCCACATCCTCTATGTACCAGGCATGTTACTGATCATTCCCTAACAGGTCATGTCTGTTTACAGCTCTCTGCTCTGCCCATGAGGTTTACCATCTGTAGGACCTTCCACACTTCATTATTTATTTTGTAAGGCTCCATGCACAGGATCTCTGCCAGATGCTGTGTTTTCCCCGCCAGGCATCCCTAACCTCCCCTTCTTTGCCCTGATCCACTTTTTATCTAACCTGACTAAAGCAGGGCTATATCATGGCCAGGCTCAGCCCTGTACTGCATTTAATCGGAACACCACGCTGACATCCAAAAAAGCATCAGAAAGCAATTTAAGTCATTATTTAAATCGCTTACACAGGTAGTGAGAAAGGCAGGGTATGACCCTCCTCCAAATCCCTAAGTACCCTGGTCTGTGATTTTTCTCATAGTCCACTTACTGTCTCAGCCACGCCCCGTTTCTATCTTCCCACAAACTCCTCCACCCGTCCTATCCTCTGGCTTTCAAGTGCCACTTTCACTTTAGGTCTTCTGAGCCAGAGTCTGTATTTCAGAAGATCTGCACATGATTTATATGCCTGTTTAAGCCTGAGATGCGCCCAACTAGATGGCTTCTCTAGGTGAAGGACTAGTTTCCTTCCACTGGAAAGGAGGTGTTTTCTGCGCCTCCGAGTCTATTTCAGACCATCTTCTGCCTCCTGAAAGGAGTTGTGCAAGACATATGCCACCAGATGGCGCCAAAGATATTCCAGCAGAGAGACTCCCAAAGACACCACAGGTCCTTTCGTTCGGAGACACCAAGTGTCTATTGTGTTAGAACCTACAAGCTGAACTGGGCTTATCCGCAGAAATTCAGTGCTGGCTGGGGACTGGACAGCATGACCTACAACAACTGCACAGAGTAGGAAACAGGCTGGTGCCAGTCACCCAGTCAGAAGCAAAGCAGGGAAGGGGTGGGGTGGGTGCTACTTCTATCCCTTCATGGTCTCTGAAGCTCCGCCGGCCTCTCCTGACTCTGGACTGGAAGGCAGCAGGAGGCACATGATGGGCTTTCCTGGGGGGAGAACCATGAGGTGGGGGTAGTGGAGGTAGAAGGAAGAGAACTTAGACTCTGGAAAGGGTGGAGAACACAAAACAATGGGAAATCTGATAGGAAAGAATGGAACATTTCCATGAAAAGATACAAGGGCAACTGCCATTTATTGGTGACTCTCACCGTGACCTTGACTCTGGGCTACCTGTGTTCTCAGCTGCGTTTGCTCATTCAATCTTCACAACTCCTCCACCAGGCAGGTATTACAAGCCTCTGTATAATTTTTTTGTTTTTCCTCCTCTCAGAAGTGGAAAGTGAGGTTCAACAAAAACAATCGGGGAGAACTTCTGAACCCTCCTACCACTAAGTCTAGAGACCCTCTGTCTCCATGTCTCTACACTTTACTTTTCCTCCTGTTACCGCTGATGAGCTGTCCCTGCTCCTAGCTAAGGCCACCTCCAGGAGTGTGCCAGACCCGGTCTGTTTTGCTACGCAAGGAATTTGTCTTGTAATTTTTTTTTGCATCCTCGATTTCTCCTCTGCTGGATCACTGCCATCAGCTTGCAAATATATCGTGAAGCTCCCATCTTTAAAAGGCTTTCGGTTGGCTCTGTATAGTCCCACTCTGTTTCTTATTTGTAAAGACCTGAATATACTTGTTACCTCTATTCTTTCTTTCCCAGTCTCCTGAGACCCAGTCCAATCAAGCAACTGTCCCCACCTCTTGACAAGGTCACCTGTCCCACTCAGTCCTTAGCTGCTGCTTTGCTTGACCTCTCAGCTGCACTGGATAGGCTGCTCATTTTTCCTTTGGGAAACTCTCTGCACTTGGCTCCTGGAGCCCCACACTCCTGCTCTCCTTTCTGGGATCTTCTTCTGGGACCATCCTGTGAAGTGGCAAGTTACCCTAATTACAGACCAGAGCTCAAGAGGAAAAAGAGCAGTTCTTGAGCCCCATTTTTTAAAGTTTAACAAGTCAAGTTATCTCCATCATTACCTTTCATTTTGGGCAGCTCTTGAGTAATGTGTTAGGGATTTAAAAATAGCGAGGGAGGATGCTGGTTAGCTTTTTGCAGGTAACCACCAGAGAAGCCCAGGGGTCTAGGGATTTTATTGAACCTGGCTTGTTCCCATAAATGCCACGGGCTGCCCAAAGTGTGACAGGTTGTTTCCCATTTACAATGAAAGAAAAACAGGTTTTCCGTTTCAGAGGGAGCTTTCCATCATTACATTTCCTGTAAATGGAGCACTGGAAGGTGGTACGTTTAGGAAATAGCACAAAAGGACAAGCTGAAAAGGTAGTTTCGAACAGTCCCATCTGACCAAGTCACAGGAACTTCCTTGCTGAACAACAGCTTGTGGAGAAAAGGGGAAGAATGAGCTGTGTTTCAGATGAGGAAAGGCTGCTGTCCCAGACAGGGGGTTAGGCGTCGGCTGCTCATGGTGGCTTTGAGGCCCGTGGCTGTGAGGGGGCTGGGTGGTGCTCTCTGTGAGGCCAGGCCTGCTTCTGCCTTCCCACAGCAGTGGCATACTGGCATGCATTTGTTCATACCATTCATTCGTTCATTCATTTGTGCCCTGGGGGCCTGTTCTGGGCCTTCACTGCGTGAGGTCTTAGATATATGGAAGGATGAATAAAACTGGATGTAGGTAGTTAACAGCACATCCGTTCAAAAAATTCAAGTTCCTTTAATTGGATACCAAGCAGAGAGACCTTCTAGACCACCGCAGCCCTATTTTTGTGTCATGAGGAGAATTTTCTCGAACTCCTGGCCCATGTAGACCATGAGGTAGACCTATTCTGGCACAATTTAGGAGGACCCAGGGGGAATAATGACCATCTCCTTGGCTTTTTTGGGGTTTTACCTGATGCAGCAGGGTAAGGGGAGGTCAGAGGGGAGCCAGGATCAGATGCAAGAGACCCATGGGAGCCTCAGGGCTAGAGACAGCCCTGTAAGGGAAGAACAGCCACAGAAGACCCTCCATGGAAATTAAAATTAAAAAAAAAAAAATAAAGGCTGGGGAGAGAGAAGGTTGAGAAGGCCAGAGGAGGCTTCACTGTGAGGGAGAGTCCTCAGATAGGCCGGGAACTGTGGCTCCCGGTGTGTGGTGCTGGCGTAGGGGAGGGGGCAGCAGACCCCTAGAGCTGGAACAGGAAAAACCAGCGGGACAAAGTCTTTAGAGCTTGGCCATTCCTTCTCCTCTGCTCCTTTGGTGTCATGACATCTGCGCTCTGGGGAACTTGGAGGCATTCTGCAGAGTGGGTGGGCTCTGGGGAAGGGTGTGGACAGCTAGACCCCTGTGGGACAGGCGTGGCCCCGGGTGTGGTCCTGGGAGGAGGTGAGGCTTGGGCCTGTAAGGAGACACAGAAGTTAGCCAAGAGCAGAAGAGAACTCTAGGCAGAGGGTCCAGCCTGTTCAGAATCACAGACTTGGCAGAAACTTCCTAGAACAAGGAGAGGAAGTTAATGGGCTGGAAGAATAGGGTAGATGTGGAAAGTGGCTAAAGGTTCCGCCTCCCTTCCCAGGTTTTCCCAGTCCTGTGCTCACGCTGATCTCTCTCCTCACCCCCAGCAGAGCCTCTCTCTGTTTGGCTATCAACCCTTCTTCCACCGTCTTACCTCTCAGTTAGGAGCCTTCTACGCACCACAGGTATTTGTACTAGAACTGAGCACTCTTACCAGCCGGTCTCTGCCTGCACGTCACTGCTGTCCTTCTGACACCCTGGGGCCATGAACAGCCATCACAGTGAATCCGTGTAGGCTCCAGCCAATCAGAAGAGATGCTGGCTTTTTAAAAGCATCCTGCTCATGCTGCCGATAGCGGCGGATTCTCATTCCTGGCTATAAGTGCTATTATGGCCATTTTGCAGATCCAGAGTAGGCAGATGTGAGGGTTTAAGCTGCTTGGTCAAAGCACAAAGCAGAAAAATGTGGATTTTTTCCAAGTGTTAAGCACTCAGAAAGGTCTGAGTGTCAATCCCTCTGAGTCATAATGGAAACGTGGACGTGTGAGAGGGGGACGATGGTCTGACCTACCACGTGGCAGCCTGACGGCGCTCTGGCCCCAGGAATGGGTAGGACTGGCAAGGCTGGCGAATGCTGGGGAACAGACAAGCCAGCTGCCCTTTTCTGGCCCTGGCCAAACCGTGTGTGCAGCTTGCGGTGGGGGCTGGAGGGCCGAGGTCTCTAGGCCAGCAGCATTCTGCATCTGGCGCCCAGGGACGGATGCAGCTGGCCTCACCTCCAGCATGACCCTTGCTATTGCTGGTCCCCTTCCTGGTCTCTTTCTCCTCCCGTTAGAGCGGGATGCTTCTCTGGGCCCCAGTGAAACAAGAAGTCACCTGAGCCCCTGCCTTTTCCAAAATACCTGCAGAGACTGCCAGTCCTCTCCGAGCATGGGCAGCCTGGGGCAGCGGAGGCTTTCTGTGTCTGGGGTGGGGGCAGGGGAAACCACTGGCAGCCCTGAGGCTCCAGAGGCCCCACGCTGTGGTCGCCCCGTGGGGTCGGTGAGTCCCAGCTGTGTGGGACAGCAGGACCAGCCGGGAGACCGTCCGGCTTAGGTGCCAGAGCTGCGGGCTCAGCTCCGGCATGCCCCTGCCCTCCCCGAGTCTGCGGGACTCCTGAAGGCTTCAATCAGAGCGTCCTTGTTCCATGGAGGATGGGAGGCTGGGCTCCAGCCTCATCTTTATGTGGGCAGCCCGCTTCCCGCCCCTGCCACGTGCAGGGTTCCGGGCAGAGTCTGACGAGGAGTCCTGCTGCGGCGGGCTGGGCCTGGCCCTAGCTACCACATGCGACTTGTTTCTGGTGTCTGTTTGCCCCTGCCACACCGCCTCCTCTGCCTCCCTCCCTCCCTCCCTCTCTCCTTTCTCTCTCTCTTCACCCTCTCCAGTTCTGCAGGTAGATGTTCCGCTTCTATTTTCGAGCATGGCTGTATAGTTTTATGTTTCATTTCCCTTTACTTTGTGTTTGGAGGTCACGGGCTGATTCCAGCATGAGCTCACTGGTCCGTGCTGTCCCACGAGTCCTGGAGTCCCTCAACCATCTCCTAATTGCCCACTCAGCACTGAGAACACACGTCATAGGCCTCTGGACCTGGACCCGACAGTAACCAGCTGGTGATGGGGACAAGTCCCTTCCCCTCTCTGGGCCTCCTCTTTGGTCTGTAAACTGGGGGAGTTCCCCACTTATGTGGGATCTGGAGTTTAATCCTTGGCAGGAGGGCTTGCGGTGCTGCCTCACACACATGGGGACAGGCAGCCTGGTGTCAGACCAAGGGGGAACTCGGAGTCTGAAACCACCAGTGCTAGTCCCACCTTGTGCCTCTCCGGCCATGTGACTGGGAGCAAAAGGTAATCCGTGAACTTCAGTTTCTTTATCAGTGGCATGAGACAGCAATGTCTGTCCTCCCTGAAGGGAGAGGGGCTGTTTTCAGGAAGTTGTGAGATAGTGTGGACGAAAAACACTTTTCACATCTAAAGTCCTCTGTGCGTGCAAAATGTTATCACTTTGCACACGTGGGCTCCCTGGGAAGCCGACTCTGAGCCATATGGAGCGTTCTGGACGTTACCAAGAAATAACCTGGGATCGGAAGCTATGGAAACTGGTCAGGGGAGCAGGATGGGGCAGAGGAGAAGCAGGGCTGTATATAGTCCTCAGAGCCTCGCCAACCCCATGGGGAGCTCTGGACTTAGAATGTTCTCTCTGCGCTGTCCTGCACAGACCACAATGGTCGGGCTTTTCTATTCCCTTGTCACTGGGTGAGGGCGTCTCTCACAGGCAGGGCTGTGGGCGAGGCGGATCTCCGTAGCTGAGACTCTGCCTGACCCAGCCCACAGCCCTGCCGGCAGGTGGGACGAGGGAAGGTCCAAGGGCTCCACCTCTATGCCCAGCTGTTACTGTTGTCACTTACATGGTCGCCCCTAACAGTCAGACTGTCCTGATCAGACTTGATCTTACAGGGGTGCTGACATTCAGGAGCTATTTGTTAGGTCTTGCTACACATTTTAGATTCATGACTTTAGTCTTTACTATCTTAGAAAAGAATGGGAAATTCCTCTGCTTGCTGCTTTGGAGCCCAGAAAACTATCCCATCTGGCTCTGCCTGGGAGCAAGAGAGACCCTGCTGGAACTGGCTATAAACAGGAAACAAAACTAATGAATTGATTTAATTAAAACTGCTACGTGCGTGTATGCACGAGGGTGCACACGTGAGGACACGTCTCCGTCTGAGTGTGCATGCTGACCCGGACGGGGGAGAGGCTGCAGGGGCAGGTGTCCGAGCTCCACATGCCCACGGGGACTGCGGGGTGCACCTCTGAGCAGGCCATTGTGTGTGTAGACATCATTCATTCACTCGTTCTCCAGTTCCTTGTGAGGCAGCTATGATGTGCGGACAGCGTGCTAGCAGCTGGGGAAGGAGAACGGATGACCCGGTCTCTGCCTCTGGAAGCTTATCATCTCCTGGGGAGACAGACGATTCAGTGTGGGCGTTTGGGGTACAGTGTGGTAAAGTGCTAACGGGGCACGGGGGGGCTCCCGGTGGGTACCCAAACAGAGTAGGGTAGCAAAGGCCGCCGGGAGGCCTTCCCTGGGACAGGCAAGCCTGCAGCTACACGGTGAAGGCTAAAGCAGATCTCAGGCGAAGGTGACGGCGAAGGACTGAGGAGAACTTTCATGTGCAGAGAGCACTGCCAGGGAAGGAGGTCAGAGGAGTAAGTGGGGCCAGAGGTTAGTGGGGGGTGCCGTGGGGGGCACAGATTGGCAAATCCCCGTCATTATGCTTCTGGGGTGGGGGGGTAAGGCGAACTTGCTCACTGACGAGGGAGTTGACAGCCCTGGTTTCGTCGTAGCGGGGCTCTCTGGCAGCGTGGGGGGACCAGTGGAGGCAGAGGGGTGGCAGGGCCTGATGTTTCCCGTGTTCGTGAGGGTGTACACACGTGACTGCCTGTGTGAGCACATCTGGAGTGCACCAGGTGTGCAGTGCCCGTGGACTTGTTTTCCACTTCCGCCTTCTGGCCCTGGCAGCCCCATGGGCCCAGGGGGACGGCCGTCCTGCTGCTGACTCATGAGTGAGGGACACGACGGGGGGGTCGGCCAGGGGCCAGGCGGCAGGTGTTTCCTCCAGGGCCGCCGTCCCACCCCTGGGCTAACAGTGAGGTGACCGGCAGGCGGGCAGGGAGTGAATGCGCGGCCCTGTCTGTGAGAGCACCCCACCTGTCTGGGTGAGGCCGGGCTGGTGGCCAGTGCCTGGCCCAGGCCCATACATGGGGGGGCGACAGCACCCCCGGGGCAGGGGCGGGTTGCTGTGGGTCAGCTCACCCTCACTGGCTCTCCCCTTTCTGGCTGCCCACACTTCAAGTGCTGAAGTCCTATATTTTGATCTAAATTGTCTAATAATATGCTTAACTGTGCTATCCTGCCTCTTGAAAATTTATGACCAGTACAAGGAAAACCCATTTATCACATTTCTTTAATCCTTAATGTGGGCCGCAGGAAAGGAAGGGGCCTTTGGTTTCGTAATAGTGTAAGGTCTTAGAACAGTATGGTGAGTGTTTATGAACTTAAAATTTAGAGTCTAAATTTCTACACTAAACTTAACTTTCTATGTAAGCTACTTATTCTCTGTGCCTCAGTTTTTTCATTCCTAAGACAGATGATAAAATCTCACAGGATTAAAAGTATAAAGTGCTTAGAACAGTGCCTGATGTACAACAAATACTCAGCTCTGAACCTTAGCTATTATTATGTGGGTTTGAATTCTCCTAGGTGTAACCCTAACTCATCTGATGAAAAGTTACTCCCAAGGACCAC
>PITA01014736.1:33158-52679 GCA_004023965.1 Spilogale gracilis
TCCCCCCCCCCCCCCCGACCAGTTTCACATACTGGTATTTCCACAGCAAGAAGCAAGTACCTTCAGGTATTATGGGCCAGGGAATAGGTAACCCAGTTGACCCTGAACTAGAAGATGCTTCCCATTGGCTTCTGGAGTGCCCCGGGGCCCCGGTGTCAATGTCTTTCATAGTTCTTATTCTGAGTAGCATGCATTCCAGCCAAGCTAGGAGAAGAGACTGTCCTGAGTCCCTGACAGGGCGACGGCCAGGGTTGGGGAAATCCAAGGGTGAATTACTGTGGCTGGGAAAGGCCATTTTTATGGTGACTGATGCTCTGGTCTGATGAGTCCTGTGTACTAGTACTTTCTACACATTAGCTCTTTAAATTTTCATAATAATCTTCCAAGGCAGTTGTCATCATCCCCAATGACTAGGTGATACGACTACAGGTCAGAGATGTGATTAGCCTAGGTTCAACTAGCGAGAAAATGGCAGCCTTGGTTAGTATTTCTCTCGGATACGAAATCATGCAATTCTGACTTTCCCCAGAAGCAGAAATCACATCCACTTGATAGGTGAGGAAACTGAGGCCTAGCAAAGTCAAAGGACTTTTCCAAAGTCACAGCGCTAAGAATCAGCCAAGTGGGAGCTGACCCCAACATGAAGGCTATTTCTTCCCCAGTGGCTGGCAGCAGGCTTGTGGGGCTGGGGAGGTGGGAAGTGCCCCCCCCCCCCCGGCACCCAGAGAAGCCTGTGGGAAGGCTTTAGTCCTCCGTGGCTGTGTCAGGTGGGCGAACCTTACCTTGGATATCGTCGTTGAACATGCAGTACTTGTTGCGGTATTTGTTGAGCAGGCGGAAGGCGTTGGCATTGGCAAAGTCCTCAAACTGGATGAGGCAGTTTATTCCAAACCTGGGGAGCGGGAGGAAAGAACTTGTTACTGCCTCCTCATGGCCAGTGTCCGGCAGATCCGAGCCTGCCCCGCGGAGTGAGGGGGCACGGGACAGGAGGTAGTGCGGGTGGCATGGGCTCCTGGACACGTGGGCTCTGCCTGCCCCGTTTCGGAGGAGGATGGGGACAGGAGAGAGTAGAATCGCTGAGCCCATATCCCTGACTCTAACGTAGGCCCGGGGCTACCATGGGCTATGGACGGCAGACCTTGATGGGTGGTGAAAAGACCGAGATGGGGTCTGCCCCGCTTGGGGCCTGAGACCATCCGAAATCCCAGCAGCAGCTCCCTCCCACCCAAGTGTACTCCCAAACGCTGGGGCCTAGAGACTTCTGCAGCCTGCAGATACCTCCTTGGGTGGGTCTGAGACCACTGAGATCCACTAGGGACTCTTTCGGGTTCAGGCATCGTGTCCTGCTCGGATGCAAGGAGGACTGGCAAAGGCTACTCCATGAAGCCACCGTCATCCTCCCACCCCTTGATAAGGGTGTTTGTCAACTTGCAGGGACACAACAATCAGTTTGTGAGCTTGTTCGAAATACAGAGCCGCAGGCTCATCTGCCAGAGATTCTCCTTCAGGGAGTTTGGGGCAGGGCTCAGGAATGCTGCTTCCCCGCCTCCCCCGCCCACCTTTACTGTGGTAGAATCGACAAAAAGCAGTCGTCTGTTTAAGCTGTACAGTGGGACAGTGTGATACACGTATAACCTTGTGAATGATGACCGCCCCCAGACCGTCTGACAGTCCAGAAGCTCTGAGAAGTCCTGCCTGGGCGGGTGAGGACCATGCCCATTAGGCTGCTTGATATGCCTTATTCAATATCTGTGTTACAGCTGCCTGTTAGATTTCAGGGTCAGGGAAAAGTTTTGTTTCCTAAAAAGCGACTGTATTCGTAACCCATTTGTCCCGTTGATGCCGTGAGACCACTGGGCACTGCTTTCTGCTCCTGTGCGGTGGGCGATCTCAGCCTGCCTCTGCACATACCCTTCCCATTCTTGCTTTTGATCTTCATTGTGAGAGTTTGGTTCTACTGTGCCTTTTACTGGAAACAAGCACAACACAAACTATTAAAAGCTATCTAGTACAGAGACATACATCCATCGGTCCATTTGTGTCTAACAGCATCTGAGTTCTCGTGCATTGAGAAAAAGTGATCAGCCAGGAGCGCTCGGGCACGCGATAGGGAGAGGGGGTCTGCCACTCCCTACCTGGTGTGACCCAGAGGTTCAGGACCAGTGTGGGACCAGCTGTGGAAAGAAAGATTTATGGCCCCCCGCTAGAAAATGTAGGGATGGGGCACACAGCTGATGGGCTTCCTGTGCTCTTGGGGGCATCTTTCCAATGAGGCTGGTGGCTACGAGGGGTAAGTAGTACTGAATTAGCCCAGAAGCTTCTTTTTCAACCTCATAATTTTGTGCCTGGCTTACCCTGCACGATAGAAATCCTGTGGCAGGTAAATATTTGCTCCTGTCATGGTCCTTCCAGAACCTTAGTGAGTTGAAGCTGTTGGTGGGTGGGAGGACCCAGGCGTGGGAGGACCTGGGGGTGGGAGGACTCAGGCGTGGGTTCTCTGACGTGTGACTTCCACCGCCACAGTACTAACAGTGCTGGGCACAGATGGGCAGGTTCCTGCGCCTGACCTGGCTCGGAGTGGTCTGACATCTGTCACTTCACTCCTCAGCTCTGCCTCAGTTTTCCATCTGTCACTGGGCACAGTCATGTCTGCCTGGCCAGCCGCCGTGGGCTTTTGTGAGCATGAAAAGCTGGGGCGATTTTTACATTGTAACGTGCGAAACACACATGTCATCTTGGCCACAATTTGTATTCACAGTCACAGAGCAAGTGCTATTTGGGGTGAGGAGAGGGGCTCTCGCTACAGCTCCAGACCCACCACCCGGCCCCCTTCTCCTTCTACAGTGAATGAAACTGAAAAAGAAAACCTCCTGTGCACAAATATAATGCTATTCTTGCCAAGCCAAAATTTAGTGTGAACTTTTTTCCAAGGTGTGAATTTTAAGTACTTGGGCTGGGAGGGGGACAGAATGTCTTGCTTGCTGGTGACATTTTGCTATATTTAATCCTCCCAGTGTTGCTTCATGACTGCCTGGAGCTAAAATGCTGAAAAGGTCAGACAACAAAGCAATGGGATGCCCGTTCTTTCCATCTTTATTACACACACACACACACACACACACACACACACTTGACCTTTAAGCCACATCACTCTAAGGTAAAAATAAGGCACGAGTTATAAATAAATATCTTTGCTCAGTGCACTATTACTCTTTCATATTAAATTCAATTTTTTATGAGTCAATTTTTATTTTACTTATTTTTTACCTTTTAAATTTATTTTTTCATTCCAGGGTCATTAACATGCAGTGTTATGTTTCAGATGTACAACACGTGATTCAGCAGTTCTAGACATTACTCGGTGCCCGTCAAGATACCTACTCATAACCCCCTTCATCTGTCTCACCCATCCCCCACCCACCTCCCCTCTGATAACCATCAGTTTGTTCTCTAGAGTTAGGAGTCTGTTCTTTGGTTTGTCTCTTTTCTCCCTCCTTTGTTCATTTGTTTTATTTCTTCAGTTCCATATGCGTGAAATCGTATGGTATTTGTCTTTCTCTGGCTGGCTTATTTCACTGAGCGCTACACTCTTTTGCTCCATCCATATTGTTGCAAATGGCAGGATTTCATTCTTTTTCTGTGGCTGAATAATACTTCATTGTGTATAGACACCACACCTTCTTTATTTATCTGTCGATAGACACTTAGGCTGCTTCCATAATACGGCTATTGTAAAGAACACTGCAATAAATACAGAGGAGCCTATATCCTTCTGAATTAGTGTTTTCATATTCTTTGGGCAAATCTTCAGCAGTGTGATGACTGCGTCATAGGGTAGATCTAGTTTTAATTTTTGGAGGACCCTCCATACTGTTTTCCAGAGTGGCCGCATCAGTCTGCATTCCCACCAAGAGTGCACTAAGATTCCTTTTTCTCCACATCTTCACCAGCACTTTTTTCTTGAATTATTAATCTTAATGACTCTGACAGGCATGAGGTGAGATCTCATTGTGGTTTCAGTTTGCATTGCCATGAATATGACTGATGCTGAACATCTTTCCATGTGTCTATTGGCCATCTTGACATCTTTGGAGAAATGTCGGTTCATGCATTCTTCCCATTTTTTTTACTTGGATTACTTATTTTTTGGTGTTAAGTTGTATAAGTTCTTCATATATTTTGGATACTAACCCTTTATCAGCTATGTCATTTGCAGATACCTTCTCCCATAGGTTGTCTTTTAGTTTTGTTGGTTGTTTCTTTTGCTGTGCGGAAGCTTTTCATTTTGATGTAGTCCCGATACATTATTTTTGCTTTTGTTTCCCTTGCCTCAGGAGACATATCTAGAAAGAAGTTGCTTTGACTGATGTCAGAGAAATTACTGCCTATATTATCATCTAGGATTTTTATGGTTTCAGGTCTCACATTTAAATCCTTAATCCATTTTGAGTTTACTTTTGTGTATGGTGTAAGAAAGTGGTCCAGGGCGCCTGGGTGGCTCAGTTGGTTAAGCGACTGCCTTCGGCTCAGGTCATGATCCCGGAGCCCTGGGATTAAGCCCCGCATCCGGCTCCCTGCTCAGCGGGAAGCCTGCTTCTCCCTCTCTCACTCCCCCTGCTTGTGTTCCCTCTCCAGCTGTGTTTTTCTCTGTCACATAAATAAATAAAATTAAAAAAAAAAAAAAGAAAAAGTTGTCCAGTTTTCCCAATATCATTTTTTTTAAAAAAATATTTATTTATTTATTTGACAGAGGGAGAGATCACAAGTAGGCAGAGGGAGAGGAGGAAGCAGGCTCCCTGCTGAGCAGAGAACCCGACGTGGGCCTTGATCCCAGGACCCTGGGGTCATGACCTGAGCCGAAGGCAGACGCTTTAACCCACTGAGCCACCCAGGCACCCCCAATACCATTTTTTAAAAAAAGATTTTATTTATTTGATAAAGAGAGACACAGCGAGAGAGGGAACACAAGCAGGGGGAGTGGGAGACGGAGTAGCAGGCTTCTTGCTGAGCAGGGAACCTGATGTGGCGCTCGATCCCAGGACCCTGGGATCATGACCGGAGCCAAAGGCAGATGCTTAATGACTGAGCCACCCAGGCGCCCTCACCTCCCAATACCATTTGTTGATGAGACTGCTTTTCCCACTGGATATTCTTTCCTGCTTTGTTGATTAACAAATTATTATTTAGAATAATTATTTCTGGTCTTTCTATTCTGTTTTATTATTGGTGTCTGTTTTTTGCCAGTACCATCCTGTTTTGATTACTGTAGCTTCGTAATGTAACTTGAAGTCTGGAATTGTGATACCTTCAGTTTTTTGTTTTGCTTCTGTTTTTTTTTTCAAGATTGCTTTGGCTATTCAGGGTCTTTTTTGGTTCCCTATAAATTTTAGAATTATTTTTTTAGTTCTGTAAAAAAATGAGATTGATATTTTGATAGGGATTACATTAAATCTGTAGGTGGCTTTGGGTACTATATAGGTATTTTAATAATCTTGTTCTTCCAATCCATGAGTATGAAATCTCCATTTCTTTGTTGTCCTCAGGTTCTTTCATCAATGGTTCATAGTTTTTGGAGTATAGGTCTTTCACCTCTCTGGGTAAGTTTATTCTTAGGTGTTTTATTCTTTTTGGTGCAGTTTTAAATGGGACTGTTTTCTTAGTTTCTCTTTCTGGTTCATCCGCAGTGTATAGAAATGCTACAGATTTCTCTGCATTGTTTTTTGCATTCTGTGACTTCACTGAATTCATTTATTCGTTCTGGTAGTTTCGTGGTGGAGTCTTTAGGGTTTCTACATATGGTATCATGTCATCTGCCAGTAGTGGAAGTTTTACTTCCTACCAGTTTGGTTGCCTTTTAGTTCTTCTTATTATCTGACTGCTGCGGCTAGGACTATGTTGGATAAAAACGGTGAGAGCAGACATCCTTGTCTGGTTCCTGACCTTAGGGGAAAGGTTCTCAGTTTTCCCCACTGAGTATGGTGTTAGCTGTGGGTTTTTCCTATCTGGCCTTTATTATGTTGAGGTATATTCTCTCTCAGCTTACTTTGTTGAAGGCTTCTATCATGAATGGATGTTGTACTTTATCAACTGCTTTTTCGGCATAATTACTGAAATAATCATATGGTTTTTATCCTGCCTTTTACAGATGTGATGTAGCACGTTGATTGAATTGCAAATATTGACTCCTGGCATCCCAGGAATAAGTCCCACTTGACTGTGGTGAATAATTTTTTTAACGTATGGTTAGATTTGCTTTGCCAATACTTTGTTGAGGATTTTTGCATCTGTATTCATCAGGAAAACTGGTCTGTAGTTCTCTTTTTTGTGGTGTCTTTATCTGGTTTTTGTATCTGGCCTCAGAATAAATTTGTAAGTTTTCTTCCTATTCTATTTTTTTTTTTTTTGAAAAATTTGAGAAGACTAGGTATTAACTCTTGTTTACATATTTGGTAGAATTCACCCTTGAAGGTGGCACCTGGGTGGCTCAGTTGGTTAAGCGACTGCCTTCAGGTCATGATCCTGGAGACCCGGGATCGAGTCCCACATTGGGCTCCCTGCTCGCCGGGAAGCCTGCTTCTCCCTCTCTCACTCCCCCTGCTTGTGTTCCCTCTCTAGCTGTGTTTCTCTCTGTCAAATAAATAAAAATAAATAAATAAATAAAAATCTTTAGAATTCACCCATGAAGCTCTCTGGTCCTGGACTTCTGTTTGTTGGGAGGTTTTTGATTATTGATTTAATTCTACTGTTGGTAATCAGTCTGTTCTAGTTTTCTATTTCTTCCTGCTTCACTTTTGGTATGTTGTATATTTCAGGAATGTTTCCAGTTCTAGTTTGTCTAATTTGTTGGCATATAATTTTTCATAATATTTTCTGACAATCCTTTGTATTTCTGTAGTGTCAATTGTTATTTTTCTTCTTTCATTTGTGATTTTGTTTATTTGAGTCCTGCTCCCCCCCACCCCACCCCTGGTTATGAGTCTGACTAGAGGTTTCAAAGAATCATCTCCTGGTTTCAGTGATCTGTTCTACAGGTTTTTTTTTTCCCCCATGTCATTTATTTTTGCCCTGATGTTTATCATTTTCTTCCTTCTACTGGGTTTGGGGTTTTTTTTTGCTCTTATTTTTCTAGCTTCCTTATGTGTAAGGTTCGGTTATTTATTTGAGATTTTTCTTGCTTCTTGAAGTAGGCCTGTATCACTATCAACTTCCCTCTTAGAACCACTTTTGCTGCATCCCAGAGATTTTGTACAGTTGTTTTTCATTTTCATTTGTTACCATGTACCTTTTAATTTCCCCTTTTATTTTTTGGCTGACCCATTCATTGCTTAGTACTATGTTTTTAACCTCCACATTATTGTGGTCTTTTCATATTTGTTCTTGTGATTAATTTCTAGTTTTGTAGCATTGTGGTCAGAAAAGATGCATGGTGTGACTTTGATCTTTTTGAATTTGTTGAGCCTTGTTTTGTGGCCTAATATGTGATCTATTCTGAAGAATGTGCATTCTGCTCTTTTCAGATTGAATGTTCTGAATATATCTGTTAAATTCATCTGGTCCAGTGTGTCATTCAAAGTCACTCTTTCCTTGTTGATTCTCTGTTTCGATGGTCTGTTCACTGATGTAAGTGGGGTGTAGAAATCCCCTACTATTATTGTATCACTATCAATTAGTTCTTTATGTTAACTGTTTTATGCATAAATATTTATGATTTTTATATATTTTTGTCAAATTGGCTCCTTTATTATTATATAGTGCTCTCTTTGTCTCTTTTTACAGTCCTAGTATGAAAGTCTATTTTGTCGATATAAGTATTGCTACTCTGGTTTTCCATTTGCACGATAAATGTTTCTCCATACTCTCACTTTGGGTCTGCATGTGTGTTTAGGTGTAAAATGAATCTCTTACAAGCAGCATATAGATGGATCTTGTTTTTATCCATGGCATCACCCTATGTCTTTTGATTGGAGCATTTAATTCATTACATTCAAAGTAATTATTGATCACTGTGTATTTATTGCCATTTTGTTTCTTGTTTTGTGGTTGTTTTTGTAGTTCTTCTCTGATCCTTTCTTCTCTTGTTCTCTTTCATAGTTTCCTGACTTTCTTTAATGATACACTTAGATCCTTTTGTCTTCACTCTTTACATGTCTATTACTGATTTTTGATTAGTGGTTATTATTTGGTTTGTATATAACATCTTCTACATATAGCAATCTATATTAGGTTGAGGGCTGCTTACATTCAGGCCCTTTATTCAAATTCTGTACTCCTTTCCTCACATTTCTGATATATGGTGTTATACTGTGTGCACATCCTTTTATTTTGTGAGTCTCTTGACTGATTTTTTACAGGTACACTATTTTTACTCGTTTTGTGCTTCCTATTTTTTTTTACTCTTATTTATGGTCTTTCGTTTCCACTCAGGGAATTCCCTTTAATATTTTTTGTAGGGCTGGTTTAGTTGTCCCAAACCCCTTTAGCTTTTGTCTTAGAAACTATTTCTCCTTCTATTCTGAATGATAACCTTACTAAATAGAGTATTATTGGCTACAGATTTTTCCCTTTCAACGCTTTGAATATATTATGCTACTCCCTCCTGGCCTAGAAAATTTCAGCTTAAAAATCCCCTGATAGCCTTATAGGGTTTCCTATGTAACTGTCTTTTCTCTCTTTCTCTCTTTTTTTATGATTTATGTATTTGAGAGAGAGAGTGTGTGTGAGTGGGGGAAGCAGCAGAGGGAGAAGGGGACAAGCAGACTCCCCGCTGAGTAAGGAACCTGACATGGGGCTCCATCCCAGGACTCTGAGATCATGACCTGAGCTGAACCCGTGAGTTGTGGTCTTTTCAGATTTGTTCTTGTGATTAATTTCACCTGTGTCACTCAGCTGACTGAGGTACCCAGGGACCCCTTCTCTTACTGCTTTAAAATATTCTTTATTGCTACTTTTGTCATTTTAATTAGTATGTGTCTTAATGTAAACCTACCTCCTTGGGATTTTGATGGGGGAATTTCTGTGCTTCCTGGATCTGCATTTTGGTTTCCTTCCCCAGATAGGGAAATTTTTAGCTATTATTTCTTCAAGTGAATTTTCTGTTGCTCCCTTTTTTCTAATTTTATTTTTTAGTTATCTTTACACCCAATGTGGGACTCAAACTAATGGTCTTGTGATCAAGCGTCACATCCTCTTCTGACTAAGCCAGCCCCCTTATCTCTTTTTTCTTCCTCTGGAATCCCTATAATGGGAATATTTTTATGCTTGATGGGGTCACTGAGTTTCCTAAGTCTGTTCTCATTTTGCATAATTTTCCTTTTCTCTCACCTTCTCAGCTTGAGTACTTTCCATGACTCTGTCCTCCAGGTCACTCATTTGTCACTCTGCTTCCTTGGCTTGATGTCCATTCCACCTAGTGTATTTTGTGCTCTTCATCTCTGATTGGCTCTTTTTTGTGTTTTCTATCTCTTTGTTAAGGGCTTCACTGATGTCCTCCACTCTTGTCTCAAGTCCATCTTTATGACCATTACTTTAAATCTTTTATCAGGCATATTATTTATACCCATTTTCCTTGGGTCTCCTGTGGTTTTTGTCCTGTTCTTTCATTTAGGATGTACTCCTGTTTCCTCATTTTGTCTAACTCTCTGTGTCTATTTCTGTGGATGAGGATATTCGGCACTATTTCTTGCTCTTCAAAGTGACGGCCTTATGAAGAAGAGGCCCGTCAGCGTCCTACAGTGTGGTGTCTCCTGTTCACCTGCCACTTCAGGGTTGTCTCCGGTGTGTGTTGCATTGCCCTGCTGTGTGTCCTGGCTGCCGTGTTCCTTCAGTCCATTCACCTGCAGAGGCTCTCTTTGCCCATTGTAGGCAGGGATTGGTCCCTGCTCAGGTAAGGCACGCCGTTTCAACGAGGTAGGGCCTCTGTTGGGACCAGGGCTGTGCGGGCAGGGTGTGCAATTCTAACAAAGTGCAGTTTTAACAACGTGCCCCTCAGGCTTCCACAGAGCCTGCAGCCATGACCACAGGGACAGAGGGGCTGCACGTGCCCAAATCGGGAGATGTGGTGTTGGCAGGATTTGTGCTGGTCTTCTGGGGGTGGGGGCCTGCAGGGCCAGTACTGAGGCAAGTGCGACTGGAGGAGTGGATCCGCCAGAGTGGGCGGGGCTCGGTGTAATCAGCTAGTTAGGTAGTGAATGTCGCCTCTGTGCTGGTGCCCATAGGTGGCTGCAATTTATGCTGGGGGCTTGGGGGAGGGAGATGGCTCCTGCCAGTGTCTTTGTTCCTGGTGAGTCCGTCCATGCACCTTGCCCCTCCAGGACCTGCTCTGTGTAAATAACTCTCCCTCGTGTCTGCCCCGGTGTTTTCCAGACGGCTGCTTCTAGGCTGTATCTCCACAGGCTCTTTGTCAAGCTGTCTCTTTAAGTGAAGGGACTCAGTTTCCTATCAACCTCTGGGCTCTCCAAGGGCGCAGCCCTCTCTGATTTTTAAAACTTGAGGCTTAGGGGCACCTGGGTGGCTCAGTTGGTTAAGCGACTGCCTTCAGCCCAGGTCATGATCCCAGCGTCCTGGGATTGAGCCCCACATCGGACTCCCTGCTTGGCGGGAAGCCTGCTTCTCCCTCTCTCACTCCCCCTGCTTGTGTTCCCTCTCTGGCTGTGTTTCTCTCTGTCAAATAAATAAAATCTTTAAAAAAATTTTAAAACTTGAGGCTTTAAGTGTTGCTGGGTGTAAGAACTCAAACTTGGCTCCTCTCACTTTCAGAGCCCAGTGTTTTGGGGATTTGTGGTCCGTGTGGGCATCTCAGTGTGGTAGTCTGTTTCTCTCCTTCTTGCACATGCAGCTCTGTCCCACCCATGGATGTCCTTGGTCCCTTTAGCTCCCCACTGGGTCCTTGCCCCTCCCACTCTCTTCAACATGACCTCTTTTCTACCTTTAGTTGTGGACTTTGTTCTGCTAGTCTTGGGGTCATTTTCTGGATTATTTACACTGATGTGAGTGTTATCTAGTTGTAATCATAGGATGAGGTGAGTTTAGGGTCCTCCTATGCCATCATTTTGGCTCCCCCTTACATTCCATTTTATATAAGAGAACCTCCCCAGGTGAAAATTAATAAGATACAGTAAAACCTCATTAATTCAGGTCACTTTAATTCTAACATAGAATCGCACAAAATGTGCAGTGTGCCATGTGAATTTTTCACCCAATGGCCTGGACTGAGTTACCAGACCTTCTTGGATTTAAGGATCCCCAGAGCCCTTACCCTCCTCAGATGCCCATCCCCATGACTGCTCCCTGGACCATTCCTTACCAGGAATCACTCTTCCTCCAGAATGTCTGCTGCCCATGTTGGTCTCTGACGGCCTGTCCTTTGCCCCCCTCACTTCTACTGCACCTTGCACCTTTTCTTCATTGAGACCTCTGGGGCCTTTACCATTTTCTCCCAGTCTCTCAGCCCCTCATGGCTTTTCATAAAACCAAACGCAACTATTTCAGTTTCTCTCAACATCTTTCATCCATCCATTCATCAGCCTTTCCATTCATGTGTCCATTCATCTATCCAAAAGCATCTACGGAACACCTGTGATGAGGTGATAGTTTAGTTGTCCAATAAATGTTTTATGAAGGGGTGGACATATGAAGGAGTTGGGAGATTAGTGAGTTTGCCTGCCAACTTGTTAATGTAATTAAAAGCCCATTAAGAATTTCAAAGTGAAAATTTAAATTGTCTAGATGAAAAAAAATTATTCTCTGTTCCTCCATGTACATTCAAATACAGGTAATGGACTTCGCCAAAACACCCATTTAAATGTTAACTAGAGAAGGGAAAGATAGCGGAGGAGTGGGAGACCCTATTTCAACCCATCCCCTGAGTTGAACTAGATACCTACCTGAGCCCTCTAAGCGCCCAGAAAATCAGCCTGAGCTGTAAGATTATATACACTTCTGGATTTCTGCAGGGGCACAGGATCATCAATGGAGAGGTACAGAGTTGAGAGAACACAGACCGATATCAGCGGATAAACAGAAGGGGGAGGAAGCCACCAGAAGTGAGCTATCAGAAAGTAATACCCTAATGGGAAAAAGCCCTGCGCTTGAGGACCAGCAGTAGCTTGGAGACCGGTGGCTGTGGGTTGGAAAGGGACTGATAATAGAACTCAAACAGAACAAAGGGACTTAAGGGACAGTTGTTGGGACTGGGTGGCTACAGGCATGGACCGAGGACAGCCACAGCTGGCACCTGCCCATGCCCGAGAGAGCTGCCATGGCCACCACAGCTGCCACCAGGGTTGAGCACACGTGGTGTGGGCTCTAGTCAGTGGTCTTAGGAATGGAAGCTGCCAGTACCAGGCTCACCTGGACCAGTATCACTCATGGGATTGGTGGCACGGGGGTGCAGGGACAAGTGGGGGCCTCGGGCAACCACTGGGACGGTGGCTGGGGACCTGCACCACCTGTGGGAGGCTGCGGAGTACAACGGAGTGTGCAGAGGGGGGGACTGTGTGTTCTGGAGGATTCAGAGAGGAGCAGACTGTGGCTTCTCTCTAAGGCAGAGGTATGGGTATGGATGGTTTATTTTGCTCTGACCCTGAGAAAAGGTGTGAAAAGCCGCCAAAGAACAAAAACCTCTGGAGAAGAAAAGCCTGAAAAACTGTTTTCCACAGAGCCCAACCCGTTGATGGGGGTCAGGGTGATTCAGCCCAAGCAAGATTGACTGAAAACAACACAGACAGCCCCCTCCCGGAGAAGATAAGTTAAAAGAACGAGGAAAACCACCACAGGGTCCCCTACAACTGTAAAACCCTGGGGAGTAGGGAAAATGGTAGAGAAGTAGGAGACCTAAATTTTGTCGGGTCCCAGGAGTTCAGCTAGATAGTTATGAAACCATTCTGCAGTCATATGCTCTACCACAAGAGCTGTACCCTCTTATGAAACTAGTCTGAACCCCTACAAACTCAACAGAAGACCAAAGACAAGAAGAGCAGCAATTCTGGGAACAGAAAACCAACCACTTTCTGGAAGGTAGGATGTGCAGAGAAGTGAATCGGAGGCAATATTTGGGAGGACAGACTATGGGGGAGGGGATGGTTCTTGGCCAGTAGTAGGGCGGGGGAGCACAAAATCGGAACCTTTAGAAGTCTGGTCCACTGAGGGATATTGACCCCAGAGGCTAGGTGGGAGGGGGGGCACGAAACTGTAGTCTTAGGACCTGCAGGATCACAGAAGGTCCAGGGTGCCTGAGCATGTCAGAGCTCCCAGTATTGGAGTGGGAAAGCCGGATGCAGAGATGGAGCCGAGGAGTGGGCTCTCAGCTCGGGCTTACCTTAAACTGTGATCTGAGGTGCAGTCAGGCTACTACTCTTCTAGCACGGACCCCACAAGTGGCAGATCCTGGGAGACACCCTCCTTCTTCCACCAGGAGGAGCAGTGTGGGAGCGCGCTGTGGGAATCTGCTGGGTTTGTGGGTGTGGAGACTCCAAAGGGGGCCGCACACCAGAGATACAAATGCCTGGTCCCAGGCCGGGTGAGCATGGAACACAGCCAGAGACCAGGGAGACAGGCGTGATTAACTGCTTTTCTTTGAGGGCACATGCCCCTGGGGAGTGGGGCCTTGAGCTCTTGGCTCCTCTGAGTGGGAGACTGGGAAGCCACCATCTTCATTCTCATCCTCCAAAGCTGCACAGAAAGTGTTCAGGGAACAAAAGCTCCCGAGAGCAAACCTGAGCAGATTACTTAGCAAGGGCGGTGCAATTCCACCTCAGGCAAAGACAGCTGAGAATCAATTCAACAGGCACCTTCCCCAGATGATCAGTGAAAACATCCAGCCAAGACCAAGTTTACTGATCAATGAGAACTGCGCTAGGGGAATATAGCACGTAGAATTCATGGCTTTTCCCCCATAATTCTTTAGTCTGAAATTTTTTTTCTCTTTCCTATTTTAATCTATTTAACTATTTTATCTTATCAATAATGTTTTTTTTAAAAGACTTTATTTGACAGAGAGAAACACAGCTAGAGAGGGAACACAAGCAGGGGGAGTGAGAGAGAAGCAAGCTTCCCGCTGAGCAGGGAGCCCAGTGCGGGGCTTGATCCTGGGACTCTGGGATCATAACCTGAGCCGAAGGCAGCTGTTCAAAGACTGAGCCACCCAGGTGACCCATTATCAATACCTTTTTAAAGAGCTTTTTAAATTTTCATTTTGATAGTCACATTTTATCCCTTCATTGTATTTAACCTTATTTTTTGCATACACGTTTTTCTATCTTTAAAATTTTGGCATACAGTTTCTTCTAAGAGACCAAAATACACCCTACCCTAAATCTAGCATATAGCTTCATTCTAGTCTCCAGCCTGATCACATTTTCTTTTTGTTTTTTTTCTACCAACTTATCAATTCCTTGTTAAAAATCTAGAATTTTCTTCATTATACTCATATTTCATGTCTTCATCATGTTTACCCTTATATAAGTTTGCTTTCTTTAAAATTTTGGTAGGCAGTTTCTTCTAACAGACCAAAATATGCCCAAAATCAAGTGTATGGCTCTGTTCTATTCACTAGCCTGATCACATGCTCTCTCTCTCTTCCCCCGCCCCCCAGTTTTGGCTCTCTTCAGATTTGTCTAGTATATGTTTTTCTGGGGGTGGTTGTTACCCTTTTAGCATTTTGTTCTCTCATTCATCTATTCTTCTCTGGACAAAATGATGGAATGTGGAAAAACTCACCTCAGAAAAAAAACAGAAGGCAGTACCGACTGCTGGGGACCTAATCAATATGGACATTAGTAAGATGTCAGAACTAGAGTTCAGAATGATGATTATAAAGATGCTATCTGGGCTTGGAAAAAAACATAGAAGATACTAGAGAATCCCTTTCTGGAGAAATGAAAGAACTAAAAGCTAACCAAGTTGAAATAAAAAAAGCTATTAATGAGGTACAATAAAAAATGGAGGCTCTTACTGCTAGGATAAATGAGGCAGAAGAGAGAATGAGTGATCTAGAAGACCAAATGATGGAGACTAAATCAATAATGAGGTACAATAAAAAAATGGAGGCAGTTACTGCTAGGATAAATGATGCAGAAGAGAGAATTAGTGATATAGAAGAACAAAAGATGGAAATAAAGAAGCTAGGAAAAGGAAAGATAAAGAACTACTGGACCACAAGGGGAGAATTCGAGAGATAAGTAATGACGAAACAATATTAGAATAATTGGGATCCCAGAAGAAAAAGAGAGAAGCAGAAGGTATATTGGAGCAATTTATAGCAGAGTAGTTCCCTAATTTGGCAAAGGGAACAAGCATCAAAACCCAGGAGGCACAGAGACTCCCCCCCTCAAAATCAATAAAAATAGGTCTACACCACATCATCTAATAGCAAAACTTAAAGTCTCAGTGACAAAGAAAATCCTGAAAACATCTCAGGACAAGAGGTATATGACCTACAATGGCAGAAATATTAGAGTGACAGCAGACCTATCCACAGAGACCTGGCATGATATATTCAGAGCACTAAGCAAGAAAAATATACAGCCAAGAACACTATATCCAGCTAGGCCATCATTGAAAATAGAAGGGAGAGATAAAAAGATTCCAGGACAAATAAAAACTAAAAGAACTTGCAAACACCAAACCAGCCCTATAGGAAATAATGAAAGGGGTCCCCTAATCAAAGAGAGAACCTAAAAGTAACAGAACAGAAAGGAACAGACACAATATACAGTAACAGTCACATTATAGGCAATACAGTGGCACTAAATTCCTATCTTTCAATAGTTACCCTGAATGTAAATGGGCTAAATGCCCCAATCAAAAGACACAGCATATCAGAATAGATAAATAAACAAGAAACTCATTTTAGACCCAAAGACACCTCCAGGTGTAAAGGGAGAGCATGGAAAACAATTTACCAGGTTAATAGACATCAGAAGAAAGTTGGGTGGTAATCCTTACATGAGACCAATTAGATTTTAAGCCAAAGACTATAGTAAGAGATGAGGAAGGACATTATATCATACTTAAAGAGTCTGTCCAACAAGAAGATCTAACAATTTTAAATATGTATATGCCCCTAACATGGGAGCAGCTGATTATATAAACCAATTAATAACTAAAAGAAACACATTGACAATAATACAATAATAGCAGGGGAGTTTACCATCTCCCTCACTGAAACAGATCATCTAAGCAAAAGATCAGCAAGGATACAAAGGCTTTAAATGACACACTGGACCAGATGGATGCCACAGATATATTCAGAACATTCCATCCCAAGCAGCAGAATACACATTCTTCTGTACTGCACATGGAACATTCTCCAGAACAGATCAGATCCTGAGTCACAAACCAGGTCTCAACCAGTACCAAAAGACTGGGATCGTTCCTTGCATATTTTCAGACCACAATACTTTGAAACTAGAACTTAAGCACAAGAGAAAAGTTGGAAAGAACTGAAATACATGGAGGCTAAAGAGTATCCTATTAAAGAATGAATGGGTCAACCGGGAAATTAAAGAAGAATTTTAAAAATTCATGGAAACAAATGAAAATGAAAACACAACTGTTCAAAATTTTTGGGATACAGCAAAGGTGATCCTGCAAGGAAAGTTTATAATCATACAAGCCTTTCTCAAGAAACAGGAAAGGTCTCAAGTACACAACCTAACCCTATACCTACAGGAGCTGAAGAAGGAACTGCAAAAAAAAAAAAAAAAAAAAAAAAAAAAAAAAAAAAAAAAAAAAAAAAAAAAAAAAAAAAAAAAAGCCTACATCCAGCAGTAGAAGAGAAATAATAAAGATCAGAACAGAAATCAATGAAATAGGAAGCAAAAGAACAGAACAAATCAATGAAACTAGGAGCTGGTTCTTTGAAGATTGATAAACCCCTGGCTAGACTTATTAAAAATAGAAAGGACCCAAATTAATAAAATCATCAATGAAAGAGGACAGCTCACAACCAAAACCAAAGAAATAAAAACGATTATAAGAACATATTATGAGAAGTTCTACACCAGAAAATTTGACAACCGGAAGATATGGATGTATTCCTAGAGACATATAAACTATCAAAACTGAACCAGGAAGAAACAGAGAATGTGAACAGACCTATAACCAGCAAGGATTGAAGCAGTCATCAAAAATCTCCCAACAAACAAGAGCCCAGGGCCAGACGGCTTCCCAGGGGAATTCTACCAAATATTTAAAGAATTAATACGGATTCTTCTGAAACTGTTCCAAAAAATAGAAATGGAAGGAAAACGTCCAAACTCATTTTACAAGGCCAGCATTACCTTGATCCCAGAATCAGACGAAGACTCCATCAAAAAGAATTATAGACCAATATCCTTGATAAACATGGATGCAAAAATTCTCACCAAAATACTAGCCAATAGGATCCAACCGTACATTAAAAGGATTATTCACCGTGTCCAAATGGGATTTATTCTTGGGCTGCAGGGTTTCAAAAAGCCATCTATGAAAAACCCACAGTGAATATCATTCTCAATGGGGATAAACTGAGAGATTTTCCCCTAAAGTCAGGAACACAGCAGGACTGTCCACTATCACTACTGCTATTCAACATAATACCAGAAGTCCAAGCCTCAGCAATCAGACAACAAAAAGAAATAAAATGCATCAGAATTGGCAAGGAAGAAGTCAAACTCACTCTTTGCAGATGATATTATACTTTATGTGGAAAACCCAAAAGACTGTACTCCAAGACTGTCAGAACTCATACAGGAATGCAGTGAAATTTCAATGCACAGAAATCACTTGCATATCTATACACTGATAACAAGACAGAAGAAAGAGAAATTAAGGAGTCAACCCCATTTACAATTGCACCCGAAACCATAAGATACCTAGGAATAAAACTAACCAAAGAGGCAAAGAGTCTGTACTCAGAAAACTATAAAGAACTCATGAAAGAAACTGAGGAAGACACAAAGAAGTGGAAAAATGTTCCATGCTCATGGATTGGAAGAACAAATATTGTGAAAATGTCTATGCTACCTAGAGCAATCTACACATTTAATGCACATTTAATGCAATGCCTATCAAAATACCATCAATGTTTTTCAAAGAAATGGAACAAATAATCCTAAAATTTAAATGGAACCAGAAAAGACCCCAAATAGCCAGAGGAATGTTGAAAAAGAAAACCAAAACTAGTGGCATCATGATTGCAGACTTCAAGCTCTACTGCAAAGCTGTAATCATCAATACAGTATGATACTGGCAAAAAACAGACACATAGATCAATGGAACAGAATAGAGAGACCAGAAGTGGACCCTCAACTCTATGGTCAACTAATCTTCAATAACACAAGAATGAATGTCCCATGGAATAAAGACAGTCTCTTCAACAAACGGTGTTTGGAAAATTGAACAGCCACATGCAGAAGAATGAAGCTGGACCATTTCCTTACACCACACACAAAAACAGACTAAAAGTGGATGAAAGACCTCAATGTGGGACAGGAATCCATTGAAATCCTTGAGGAGAGCACAGGCAGGCAGCAACCTCTTTGACCTCAGCCATAGCAACTTCTTCCTAAATGAACTATTGGGACTTCATCAAGAGCAAAAGCTTTTTGCACAGCAAAAGAAACAGGCTATAAAACCAAAAGTCAACCAATAGAATGAGAGAGGATATTTGCAAATGACATATCGGTTAGAGGGCTAGTATCCAAAATCTATAAAGAACTCCTCAAACGCAACGTCGAAAGAATAATCCAATCAAGAAACAGGCAGAAGGGGGAAGATGACAGAAGGCCAGGTGACCCCATTTCGGGGAGTCCCCTGAAGTGAGCTCAATTCCTGCAAAAAACACTACAGGAACATTGTGAGCACCCATGAAATCAGCCTGAAATGTGATATTTCGCAGTTCTGGATCACCAAGGTGGACAAGGAGCATCAGCAAAGAGGTAGAGAGAAGTGAGAGGGATATCCAAAGACAAGGGGCGTGGGGGAGGAAGCCCGCAGAGGCAACCCATTGGAAGGCAATACTCCAGCACGAAAGTGCTCTGCCTTCGGGGAACAATAGCGGATTACAGTCTGATTCAAAGCAAACAGAAACGTAGTGCCTGAGGGGAAGCCGGGGAAACAGAGATCGGCAGAGAGAAAGTGCTCCCAGTGCCATGAGAGGGAACCTGGCGGAACCAGCGGAGCGGAGTCTATTTTTCCGCCACTTTTTTCCTTTTTTTTTTTCTTCTTTTCCTCCACAGCTTTTCTCTGCCGCTTCTCTCCACCCCGTGGGCCAGGCACGGACCCCCCAGGGAAGGCGATTTTGCAGACTTGCGCAGGACGTGCGGGGCCGCAGGACCTCAGTCCCTCCTGCCTGGGGTCACCACAGACTCCCTGGGCACAGACGAGGTAGCACGACCCAAAATCAGTTGTGGTTTCCGTGGTGCGGGAGGGAAACGACAAGCCGGGGCTTTGGACACGAATCAAACCAGCGTCTGCGCCCGCCCAGCTGTGACAGGTGGCCAAGGGGGAGGCTGTGTGCCCCCCCCCCATCATCCAGAGGGT